>JAOWBL010000023.1:5629614-5647840 GCA_028564865.1 Zenarchopterus dispar
CATTGCCTTGTGAAATTGCTTGCTTGGTGTCGGAAAGCCCAAAAAAAAAAAAGAGAGAGAGAGAGAGAGAGAGAAAGTAAAATAAAAATCCTAGTCATGGCAGCTGTGATATATTTACTGATTTACTTTTTTTTTTTTTTTTTACCTTGGGTGGCATTCAGAAATCATATGACAACAAATTTGGCATTTAGGTAGCCTCTATTGTAGATTTAACTAGTGTTTTGAATTGAAAAACAGCAACTTTACACCAAAAATCTGTCGCAGCATAAAGCTGGAAAGAGAAAGTATCCATATAGTGGAGTAGTGATACCTGAGTCTTACAGTCTTGGAGCCAGGGATACTCCAAGACGATCACCATGCCTGTTTGTGGACTAGATTGACAGCAGTGTGTTTTTTTTGTCTCTTTTCTTTTGGCTTAACTAACAATGCAATTTGCATCTTGATTTTTTTTTTTTTTTTTTGTGGCATGGAACGAGCTGGAAAGCTGAGCGAATGCAAGCCGCTGGCCTGCAACCCAGAATATCAGTCTGGTCGTCCAGGCCATTATGTTTCATGTGCTGGATCAATTTAGTCTGAGTACTGCAATTCAGAATCCAAAATCAGGAGACTTAAAATAACATGAATCAACGTTGCCTGTAAAAGAGGCCTCGTGAGCACAGACTCTGTTCCCACAAGCACAAAACGGCTAATTGTCCTCTACCACAGTTTGCTAATAACTGACTATTGTGTCGTCTGCCGGGGGAAAAAGTCAGAAAAAGGCTTCGGCCCGTACGGTCCATCAGCACTTTTTCAACATAGATGTGCAGACACTGGCTGTCATTTAATGAAAGGAGTGTGTGAGTGTGTCTGACTGTGTTCTGAAACAAGCCCTTCATCAATCAAAGCCCGTCTCTGTTGTCTGTGTCACGTCTTTTTATCAGCGTTCTGTCTCTTCTTCTGTCTCTGCTGCTCACGACTGCCGGGCGTTTCACAAAAAAAGCCTCTCCATCACCCAGGTGTAGCCAGTTTCACATTTACAGTAATGTCCAATAGCAGTTAAAAGGAAGTAAAATGGCCACGCGGGGACAGACGCGGCGTGAGAAGGAGGCTCTCCCCTCTCCCTCGTCTGCTCGGCAGATGTGTGAACATTTCAAGTGTTTTCACAAGCGAGTGACATTTATCTGATTAAAGGCCTGCAATCAGATAATCGTCAAGCTTTTGCTCGAGATGCAAAGGGAAACCGAACAGAATGGTGAGGGCTCTTGCTGATACAGTCACTGAATGTGATGTTGCATTTAAGAAAAAAAAAAATCTTTTTTTCCTCCGGACGGTTCAGGTTGGGTGGCCGGCGTTAATATTGAATTAATTGCATTTATCGACTGACAACTTTCTGCTCTGATTAAAGGATTAGCTCTTAATAAAAGGTGGATATTGCACATACGTAATGAAAATCCTTGTCTGACATTTTCCAAAGAAGGTCATAAAAGGGCACTGTATAATATTCAAGCCAGTCGCAGCGTGTGGGTCTGGTGGCGTCCGGAGACTTCAGCTGTAGTTTAAGACTTCTGTGACCTCAGATTAAATCATGTGACGTCACTACATTTTCCAAAGAAAATGGGAAGTTTGCTTTACCTCTCCTTCTTAGTTTAGCCTTTTTTAATTGGAGTAAACGTATGATTTATTGTGTCCGCACAGAACTGTTAGTACTTAAAAGATATTCGGATATCTGCAATTATTATTGGGAAAAAAACTCAAATATTATGAAGTCTACAAATAAAATGAAGTCTGGATTTCTTACAAATATGTCTCCTCCTTTTTCCTCGCTTGATGCTAATGATAAACATTATGCATTTTTAGACCTCTGAAAAGTTGGTCCGAAAGGCTTTTGTCATCCATTTATCGTCATCTTCTTCGGTCCTTCAAAGGCAAAAAAAAAGGACTTTGGGTTTTTAATATATATCTGTAATAAAAATGAGCTAATCTGGTAGGTCTTTGTCAAATACAGCCTCAGATGAACAATAATATAACTTTTTGTCACTGTACCAATATTTATTTAATTATTTAACATAAATGGAGCCATACAAAAGAAAAAAGGGACAATGGTAAGTACGCCCTTATTGCTTCCAGAGGAAGCAGTAAATTGGAGCCAGGTTCTGCTGATCATCAGCGGGCATGTACAGAGCTGATCTGGAGCAGTCAGGTGCGTGTTTACACAACGCCAAAATGGAAAGACATAAGCACTGGTCTTAGAGAATTATAATTATAATATTGAAAGTCTGGGAAGGCTAGTAAAAGCATTCCCAAGGACTCTGGAGTTCTGTGTTTGCTGAGAAAGATTTGTTCACAAGTAGGAAGCAATGAAGGAAGTCGCCAGTCTTCCCAGGAGTGGATGTCGCAGCAGATTTACCCCCAGGCCAGACTGTACAGATCTCATAGAAATACAAAACAAAACGAACAAAAAAAAAAAAAAAAGAGCTACAGCTCAGATCCTGCAGTGTTCATGGAGCCTTTTAAACGTTATAGCAAAAAAAGAGGACGGTTTATTTCAAATGGCTGCCAGAACAAAAGCTCTTCTCTCTTCAAAAATCATTCAAACAGAACAGAAATAAACCCAACAAAAACAAAAAATAGGTTTTATGGTGGTGTTAAAATCAGGATATATTTGCCAAAAATCCCCAAAAAGATTAGATGATTTTGATTTTCAAATATAATAAACACACAGAAATAAAGAGGGGTACTAACTTTTGAACATGACTTTATTAATACAAATAACCTTTCAGTTATATGGAACAATTATTTCAATATACGTATGAAATGGTCTTAAACCTAAAATCCCAAAGTTTGCAAGTACAACCCAACATAACAGAAGATGTTTGAGAAGTCCTTTAAATCGTAATATTCTGTAGTTTTATCACACTTTATATAATTGGGGTGCGTTCACGTCTAAACTTTCATGTTTACTTTGCTCATTTTCTTGTGCTTTTTGGCTTTCAAGTCATCAGTTCCTTCTGGATTTGTCCGACCGAAACTGAAGACGTCCTGACGTTTGCTCTCTATCTTTGGCAGTGAAACGCCATGACAACGCTGCTGGACCTGAAGAGTAGCGTGATGCGGCAGGTGCAGAGGAGCCAGTCGCTGAGGAGTCGGAGGGAGCCCCCTCCCTCCGCCAGCAGCCCCCTCACACACTGTCCTGAGGTCTTACCCCGCCGGTGAGTCTGACTCACACACACACACACACACACACGGACGGGTATTTGTGCTCATGGTTTTATTACCAGGAGAAGTTCTTAATACTTATTTGTGTTTCAGTTAACATGTCATTAATAATGTAACACGTGAAAGGAGCTACGAGGTTTGACTCCGTATTTCTCCTTTTAGATGATCGACATTAGCGTCACACAAAAACTTGGAAAGAGCAGTCTGAGCAAAACCCTGTTAAGAAATATTGGTGTTTCCAGAAAACATACAGGTGCTATTGTGACAACAGTTGCTTGTGGGCGTTTCGGATAAGAATTAGCTTTGGTAATCAAAGTCTTTCTTTAGGAAATTAGAGTGCAGTTGTGGTAGATCAGAAGATAATGACATCTCTTTGAAAACAGAGGCGCGGGCTGTAAAGTGGTAATTCATGTCTGTTAGTCATTTGTTTTCCGCCTGCCGTTCGACTCATATTGTCAACAAAATATTTGCGTGGTAATTATGACATTTTTGGTTCGCTGAGAAAAGCAGCTTCTTCACTAAAGATTCATGAGGTGAAATATACACAAACTTGAACATGCAGGGATGTATTGCTGATAGAAAATTATTATTATTTTTTTTTGTGTTAAAAACATGAGTAAAGACTTGAATACCAACTTCAGTGCGTGGGTCTTTCATCAGATTCACAATTATCCTTCTGAATCAGGAGTTGTTCTGAATTGGGAATTGATTTTGAATCATATGAGCCTCAGGAATTATAATTGAACCATGTGATACATAAAATTTCACATCCCAACTAAACTTGTTGTCTAGCTGCTTTTTAGTGCTGTCAGATTGCTCCCCAGAAACGAGCAGAGGGCCGGCGACTGATTTGGCAAAATCAAATGTCATACCTCATAGGGATCTGGTCCCGAACACCATTTGTTAGGTAAACAACTATTTATAAATGCTATTGACAAGGGGGGAAGGTGATGGACCCCGGTGTGATGAAAGCTTTTACTATGAAGGAGAGGAAACGGAGGAAAAAAAGAAAAAGGTGGAAGGTCACAAGAGGGAAAACTAAAAGGAACGGACGTGCAACAGTGCAAATAGTCATTGTTCATTTTATTTTCTATGACATATTTTCTTCTTATCTAATTAGAGTCTTGATTAAAGTATAATCAGTCTAAAAACCTTTATCAGCTGAGAATGAAGTCTGTTGAAGCACCACCAAGATTTGGACTTTTTGTAGCTATCCCTAGTTATTCCTGTTCCCTAATCATCGTGTGAACGCTCAAACATTTAAACAAGGAAAAAAAAAAAACCAACTAAAAAGCTGAGTTCTCTTAAGAAAATCCATATTCATAGGGAGATGTTAACCTGGCCAGCCTTCCTAATTCATTCTTCCCTTTGATGTAAAGAATTCACCTCATTTCCAGGGTGTCCTCATCGGAAAACACCCATGGGGTGTGGGGGCTTGGGGGGCTATCTTCCCCCCCACCCCCCATTTCTTATTGCAGCCAACAAAATTGTTCAAGTGGAGAGTCATCTGATTTTTTTCCCTTTTTTTTGTCCAGTCTGCTTTGAAGATTCACCAGAATCCTGAGGTAATAGTATGAACCTCAGGTTTCTATAGCAACCTAAAGACATGCTGCTGTCATGATGTGAACTTCTACTTGTAATGACAACTGTCTATTTTTAAGATCAAAGAATACCTTTAAGCGCTGTGTCGCACACTGGTCAATTTTGGATTTGAGTGGTCACTGCTGAATATGGATGATTTTTTTTCCTTTTGTTTGCTTTTTTATTTGTCTATATCTTTTGTTTAATGTGTAGTTGTTAAAACTATATTTTTTTCTCCAAATCAAGTCTGCTCCGGTGCTCTTCATTAAAGACTGATTGGATCTGACAGTATCTCACCCTCCTCTCATTTGCCATGCCAGCTCCTTGGTGCAGCCGCCTTCCCGCTGAGCCTCAGCCTGAGCGCTCATCATTAGGCACAGGCTGTTGATCTTTGTTATCCATTCAGTCTGCTACTGACCCGCCCGCACTCTCCCTTTAATTGAGAATTTGCAAATGAGCTTGGGTAGATTTGGGCTGCGGCGTCTGCAGCTGTTGACCGGCCAGCACAATCAGCTGTCAGACCTGAGGCTCTCCAAGCAGATGCTGGCACTCTGGAGGCAAACCATTTCACTCAGAGGAGCAAATTACGGTTTTAACCTGATGTGAGCTGGCTGTTAAACCTCTGGAAGTGCGCAAGATGCTTGCAGAGACAAGCTTGACTGGCAGGACGGGAAGAACCCACAGGGATTTATTCTTAAATTTGTGTTTCTGCTTGCTATTGTTTGCTTACTTCACAGTCCTCTCTGATCCGTCTCAGCAGCAGTAGACTCGATATTTCACTCCTGACTTCACTCTGCTGCAGTGTCTGTCTTGGCTGTCAATCCTCGGGTCCATGGTATCAGAGTTTTTATTTCTTAATAATTAGAATGTCATAAGAAATCCAGAATGATGTGAACCCTTTACTCCAGAGCTCCAGATGGTGTTTTCCTGTGCTGACGTATGGCTGACTCGGACCATTAATGAGCGAGTCACTTCAGCGAGGGGGGTGTGCTTGGACGTAAGTGGTAGCACATTGCTTAATAAACTCAAGAATGTGTGCAAAATAATGCCGGCTTGCTGGTTCCTTCATAACATGGTGGGGAAATGAGGTCTTGAAGTGCTAGAGCTTCCCATTGACCTGATGAAGCTACTTGGACACAGCGGCAACTTGTTGAAAATGTTCTAAGGCAAGCTGTTGATTCAGTCAGCACTGGTGGGCTGCTTGGGTGACCAGTTTAAAAGAATAAGTCATGTTTTCCTTGGGAAATGAACAAATGAGTGAATAATAGGCATAATAATACTGATGAATTAGTTTTTAAAGGTTATTTATGTCTACAGAGTACAGATTTAGTGGGCCAATAAACTTTCAATAATCTACAGGTAAGGAAATGAATGTGCTCTAACCTCAGTTTTATTCCTACTGTTGTTTCTTAAAAACGTGTGTTTAAAAACGGCAAGTATAAACATACCTGCAGAGATCGGTGCCGACTCCTGTGGAGGTGTCTCTGTCTCAGGATTCGGTATGATTCCTAATATAGAGGTTTCTTATTTTGTTTTCTATTTTTACTTTATTTTCTGCATCCAACATCATATCAATCCATTTCCATTTCACCTCATGAATCCTTTATTGGACAGACGACATGGCATCTATTGTCGGCATGAGTCACCTGTTTCCACGCTGAGATGTAGTTGCAGGAGCATGTTCTGGACACTGCTGTGTCTCTACACACATTCCAGACAATATGGGAAAACAAAAGACTTCACAAAGACTGGCAGCAGTTGAGGAAGATGGCATGCATCGCTTGGTGACAGTGGATTGTGTAATCCTGGACATGTTACAGTGAAAGAGTGTTTCTGCATCTAAATATTGAACTGCAGGCTTTAGGTTTCTGTTTCTGTTGTTTAATAAGAGCGTTTACCTTTGTTTACCTGTTGACACTGTAGGCCTTGTATATTCTTAAGTGGTGCCACAATAGTAGCCGTCTGTTGCAGTGACTCTGGTTGGATGTTTTTTTGTGTCTTTTTTGGTGAGCTTTTTTCTGTTATGACTTACTCTTTTTTTTACTGTCATTTTAAACTATTTCACTGGCTTGGATGCAGCTGTGGTTGAGTGATTTCTGTTTGTCATTCTAGCAGATTTTTGGAAGTATTTCTGACGATGAGTAGCTGTGACAACAGGAAGGTGGTTTACGTGAAGAGTAGATAATTGAGTTTTCCAAAGACCGACTAACTAATAAGATTCCAAATCCAGGTGAGTTAAAGGGGAAAGGCAAAGGAGAACATAACGGAAATCAAAGAAAGAAGAGACTTGAGTATTTTTTTTTGTCTTCGATCACCATGGGGAGTGTGAGATTACAAGGAAATAAAATTAATTAGCTTTTGCTAAGACAGGAGTTATATCAGGATGCTGTTTAGATGTTAGTGCTCAGTTTTTAATAATTTCACCTCAGATATACTGCAACGCAACCCGCATGACCTTGGCCTTCTATCATCCATCTTCTACTGGACTGTTAAACTTGTCCCTCATCTCAGCTCTACTATTACACACCTGACAGGCGTTCCCCAAGGCTACGTACTGAGACCCATCCTGTAATAACTGTACATGACTGTACAGCAGTCCAACCCAACTTCATCGTTATGTTTCCAGACAAGACCATTGTGGTTACAGTCATCAGGACGAGAGAAATAAGACATGAAAAAACAGTCTGATACATGGCCACAAATACTGGCATCTTCAAACTCAAGAGACAGTTTTCCCCAAAGTAGTGTTTTAAAAGCAAACAGAAATTAAACACTTTTAATGCCTATGCAGAATATTATAACAATATATTTTTTCACATGTAGTATGAAGGAAAATATCAGCTCTGTTTCTTTTCTGTTTTTATTATTTTATTGATTTATTTATTGTTTGACTTATTTTATCATTGTTTTTATTGTTTGAGTCAATTAAAAGCAAATGAATACTTCCATTCATTTGTGTTCAATTCACCTCAATTGTATGCGATGCCATCAGCTCACTTGTTGCCAGGCAACAACCAAATGCATTCATGGCATCTCTGGAGATCACCACTATCTGTGCTAGACTTCTACTTTTTAACAGCTTGCCAAATGATTTTTTTGGTCTTTAATTATTCACCATGAAACAGTGTAATTACCTATTGTGGGTTTTTTTTTTCCAGTCCATTTACTGAAAATGTTGAAAGTACTCAGGGATCCTAATGATATCAAATATCTTGAGACATAGAATGATTTATTTATCAAAAAAAAAAAAAAAAAAAAAACTCTTCTGGTGGTCCTGAACGTCTTCTGTTTTTGAACTGCAAAGCTGTTTCTCAGGACAGTTTCCCCACATGGCCAGCTTTCGCGTCACAATCAACTTAGAGTCCTTTTGATAGACTGGTGTGTTGCCTTTACATAAGATATTTGAGTCTTTTATTTTTAATAAGTTATACAACAGTTCAAGAGCAATGTTTTGCTTTGAAATTGTGGAATATTGAGTGCAAATTGATTTTTTTTTTTTTAACAAAAGAATATAAAGAGCCAAACCCATCTTAAGATGAGTCTGAAAATATGAAATGGCTTTTTGGAGCACCAGAGAATGCTCGACTTGGAAATCATTTTCACTCTAGACCTCTTTTATGTTTTCAGTTTTAGCAGCTGTTTGACTGCTGCTTCTTTCACGAGACTTCTGATGATTGATCTGCAACTCCACAATCGAGCTTTTCCACCTGCAATGCTTTGTTTCTTAATCAGACATGTAATTAGCGTCAAAGAGTCTTTTGTGCTATTGAGGGGGATCCTTGTCAGAGAGATCTTTGTTTATGATACGAGGTGTTGACTCATATTATAACACTGACAACCATAATAGATCAGATTAAAAAAAAAAATCATCCTATTTTGTTAGAATGCAAACAGACGTCACATTCTTTTATCATGCCACAAATGACAGTGATGTGTGCAGTATTAATTATTATCTATGCCCTGCCACATTATGTTGAAGTTGGAGTAGAGGAGCTGCTGTCACCTTCATGAAATCCAATTAGTCATGTTTAAACACACTGTCTCTGATAAAAGAAGAGCGGAGCATTTGTGTTTTTATTTATGCCTTCCCTTTGATTTACTCCATGCAGGAAAACATAATTGAAGGATTTGGATGAATTCTGACAAGAAATTAGAATAAAATAAGTTAAAAAAGAAAGAAAGATCAGTCTCCTAGCAACATCAAATCACTTTGTTATTCTAGTGCCATGCATGTGTGTTTGTGCATATGTCTGTGAAAGAGAGAGAAAAGTCAGGAGTATGAGTATTGTTTTTCTTATAATAAGTAAATATCGAGTCAGAAATGACTATGTGATATTTGCCTCATTTGGCTTTGATTTGTGCACATAAATTTGTTGCACCAAGCTATAAAAAAAAAAAAAAACCAGAAAGATCCCAGACTGTTTGGATGAATCCTCAAGCCCATTGGCAGACAACAGGACAGATTTCGGATGCCAGACTGCCATGGACGATTGAATACGGATGTGAAGAGATCCGAGTAGTTTGAAACACGACTCTTAACTGCAAAATAAAGCTTGTTTATAAATGAAAACTGTGAGCTCAAAAAAAGAGAGGAAAACAAACAAACAAACAAAGCTCCTAAATCCCTTGTCGGTGGGAGAGGCAGGCTTTGTGGAGTCATTCACAGATTGAAGACTGGGTTTGAGGTTTTCTAGCTGTTAAGCGCTGTCAGAGGAATTTCAGATAAGAATAACAGTTTGGGGCTTTGATTGGTATTGAGCAAAATGAAGTGATGCACCAGAGAACCTTATTTATGGAAGTGATCAAAGATGAGCATTCATATGTATTTAATTATCAATAATTATTGTTGTATCTTAAGTAAATTTACCAATATACATAAAAAGTCACAGGTCTGAATCTCTTAATTATCAATACTTGCAGATATTTTATTTTTGATTTGAGAGATAAAAGACATCCGTCGAGTACAAGAACTGTTAGACGTAGTCCTTTATAGTTTGATTATTGAAGCCACTCGAGGTGGCAGTACCACTTCTGACCACATGGGGGCATATAGCTGTTGTAACGAGGAGCCACTGATAATACTGCGTTGATGAGTTCAGCATGTCTTGTAATACCACTGGAGATGAGCTTTGTTGTGGCTTACACCAGGGTGCGACTCATGAATGTTTTTTACGATATGCCTCACACCTGTGTGGTCAGAAGTTGCTAGAGGCACGGATGTTAAGCCGTGCCTATAGCACCAACAAGATCCTCTCTTTCTCGGTTATTCTCTTGTTGTCTCTTCTGTCGTTACCTTTTTTGAGTCTCTTAGTCACCTCCACCATGATGTGAGCAAAATAAACTTGTTGTTGTTAATGTATTAAGTAGTGCTACAAAGCAATACACAGTTGTTGCAAGAGATGCCTGGAGTGGGAATCCAACTTTTCTTTGGGTGGTTTTTGCCACTAGTAGGGATGGGAGACTGTGACAACTAGACAATGCTTATGAAATGTGATCAGTACAAAAAGTGGACATATTTTGTTTAAATAACAATCACTTTGACTCACTGATTTAAGATCTTACACTAAATAAAACCAGTTCTCATTGAACTTGGCTTGAAACCAGTAAAAACTTTACCTGTTCTCCCTGCTTGGCTTCTATTGCTCACCACCAATACTTCGTGGCTTTGCCCCGCACTCCCCCACCGCGGTGAGAGTCAGTGGTTGCTGGGCTGGGCTGCTACATACCCGCTGTGATGTGATGACGTTAATAAAGGCGCGGGTCAGGCCTCTGTGGAGAGCTCTTGTGTATAATGCAGTGATGCTGGCTTGTAGATGGGGAAGACGACGGGAGCAGCGAGGGTGGGGACGTGGGGAGTGTTGAGGGTGAGGCGTTAAAGGCAGACAGCCTGACTGATCCCGGCGGTTCCGCTACAGCTCCCATCAGGGTAGCTTCCTGCCGCGGTGATTTCCATACAGGCCTGGGAGGTAGACACCTCCTGAGAGATTTGGGAGGAGAGAGAGATTGGGGTGAGGTTGATTTCTGGGGGGATTCCCAAGGTGTTCAGACAGCTACTCTTTCCCTGAATCTGCCCATATCACCATGACAACTGGGGCTGGCGGGAGTCACTCGAACCTGGAGGAATCAGAAAGCATCATTTGCATTTTGCACACAGCCCTACTAATCAAACTAGAATAACACGGTTCATGCAGCGAGCAGAAAAGCCAAAGTCTTTTTTTAATGTTTGACATGAGACGGTTTGATGATAGACCTGCAGGGGATCAAGTCCAGTAATTCAAAATAAACAGACCATATACTGACAAGCGCATTAAGGCATCTGTTAACAAGATGTTCAATCCGATGTCACTGAACCCTGCTGTGTTTTAGATTAATGTCCATAAATATTCAGATGTTAAACTAATCAAGTGACATGTTTATATACCGCAGTGTTGCATGCACCCCCCGCCCCCTTCTTCTCTCTTGTCTCAACTTTTATACACGAGGACTGTTTATCAGCCTGCTCCTTTTTCTTGGCAGGATTTCAGAGGAGAGCGTGGAGTTCTTTGAGCGTATGAACGCCATCCTGCAGAAACAGGAGAACATGATGCGGGCGGCCCAGGTTGAGGTAACCTCCACCCAACTTCCACCTTTCCATCTGTTAAAACGCTTGAAGCACGCGCAGTTTGTGCAGCGAGCAGGCCTCTGAGATGTCTTTCAGCCCACCAGCATGGCCGCTATGACGTCCATAGACAGAAGGGCCGGGTTAAACGGGGTACTGAGAGGAGCAGGAGCTCAGCTGTGACAAGCTTCTGTCGCTGGATATGTTCAGTCTCTGCTACCAGAACTGACACTTCATGACTTCACACCAATTTGCTGCTTGTCAGCATCGAAGAATTACCACAAAGACTTCTGTATCGCATGCAAACATGCCTGATAACACTGACAAAACACAACAATTACTGGAACTGGAGTTTTAGTTGATTTTTTTTTTCTTATTTTTCATTCTCAGTGCCCGAATCTGGAATAGATTGTGATTTTTACTTTTTGTCCACTGTTATATTTGGAAGTTGCAGTGGTGGAGAGATTATACCCTAATGACTATTTTATGCTTCTTTAAACTTTTTACTCCGGTGCGTTTTAGAAGAAATTTTTTTCCTCAGTGACAATTATTTTTAACAGGTAATTTAGTAGAATAATGTTTCACATATAAACTACATACAATTCTCAAAAATAGTTTGTTTTAGACTGGTCACTCCTGGCATATAAGAGAGAAAACATGTTCACACTTTTACGTATAAAGAAGCATGAAGTCCAGTTTGGTAAAATAATTAAAACTATTTAGTGCTAGTACTGAAGCAATACCAAGAGGATAAGCAACTTTTTCAATCAAAATAAAATCAATAATATGATGTAATATAATTCTGCATGTAAAGGTTAGTACAGCCTTGGTCTCAGAATCTCATTTTCTGAGCAGAAAGAGCTTCTTGTGTTCATTTTTTATACTTGTCTCTGTTACTAGCTTGTTGAAATAGTTTGCAACTCTTTCATTCACTCGTCCTTCAGTTCAAGAATATTTGAGGGCTGTTAAACCTGTATTAACCTTGCACCATTTCAGTTTGATTCAAAATCTGCCTTCCACTGCTGGCCCTAACCCTCCCATAACCGTCCAGTCTTCTCAAGATGATCGAATCATTGCTTTTGTACAAAGATACATATATACGTTAGATGCTATGCAGTATTTATGTGAAGAAACTCCAAATCATTTCCTGTTGTAAGAATATTAGCAAGAATTGAAAGCACGTCCTGCGATTAAAATCTTGGGGTTCTCTTGGAAACAGCTTTTTTATATCATCAAGCGGTACGCTTCAGTGCTGATTTGTTGAAGCAAACACACCTTCACAAATTAGCAGTCGTTTGAAATGTATATCTCTTACTACTTATTTTAAAAGCACCAGACAGGATCCAGACCGTGTGGGTTTGTTTAAATGTATTGTCAGACACGAGAGTCAACAATGCCCTTTTTTTTATACGTCACTGGGAGATAGGGATGTGAGTGTAAATGGGAGTTTGTGGGATGTTTTCTAGTGGGTAAAGAGCAGGATTCACTGAAAGCTGTTGTCCACACCAGTAAAAGACTACAGAGCGGTAGAATCCTGTTTTGCTTGCTGAAAACCTTGTTTTAAACAACGCAAATAAGACTTGGTAATATCGAACTGTGACCTCAGCTTGAGGCATGTTTTGTTTTGCCTGAAGCGGTTTTGTCTCCTCGCAGTGCCAGAGAGGGGCTTGCACGGTGCCGCCGCCTCAGGAGCATGTGGACCAGGCCTTCATCCCCGAGAGAATCAACAGGACAGAGGTGCCCCTGCCAATTTTTCTTTTTCTTTTTTTTTTTTTCAATTTTCATCTTGCTTCAGCAGGGATTATACTTTTAAAAATCAAAACGACAATTGTGGCTTTTATCAGTGTTTTTTTTTTTTTTCATGTGCTGCAGAGCAGACAGCATGAAAGTCGAAGAACGTGTGCATTTATTTTTGAAAGGGAGTTATTAAGTGGAGTGTGTTTTCATGTAGCTGGATCTCCTTTATGAGGAAGCTGTGTACACGGTGGTCAACAGGGTCGGTGTGCCGGCGCCTGAACATGTGAAAAGCGATGACGAGCTGTTTGCTTACCTGCTGAAGGTATCTGTCTGTCTTCTTTTCTGTCTGTCTTGTTGAAAAAATAATAAAAATAATGATAATAATAATAATGAGCGTAGAAGAAGCACAGACTGTATTTCTGGAAGCCTATTAAATCTCTGTCAGTGACACTGTTGCAGCCTCACGGAGAGCGTGTTTGTTTGTTGTGAGGAGGCTGTAAGAATCTGAGCAGATGCTCTTGGCTCAAAACTGATTAAAAATCAAAGCCCTGTCACATTCTGTACCGATATTCATCTGTAGCCACTCACTTGTCTGGAGTGGGCGTCATTTTTTTAAGGCTGTTCACAACAGCTGAGGCTCTCTCAAGGACCCGCAGAGAATTAAAGATTTCATAGACATTTTCATCTTTTTTTTTTTTGGTTGCTATGAGAGGTGATTTTTTAATATAGTTTGGTCAATTTAACAATAAACTGTAAGAATAAATTGTACAATAAATTGTAAAGTGTAAGAAAGGAAATTGTTACGTAAATGGATTTTTAACGAGTGATTATCTTTTCAAGGTGTTTGATATGGGTGAAGAGGAACACGACATTATTCTGCAAAAGGTTCAGGAGTCAAAGGTGAGATGTTTACGGCCCGAGATTAATGTTTGGTGTCCCAGTGTTTAAAGCCACCATGGAAACAGACTTTCCTCATTGGTAGTTTTAATAACTGTCCACACCAAGAACATCATCCATGATGAGAACTAGAAATAGCTGGTTGTAAGTTATATTTGAAATTACTGAAATAAATAAAATAAAATATTGACAGGGATCAAATTTTTATCTATGTGGTCCTGAAAAATGAAGCTCCAATGCTGTAATAATTTAAAGTGGCAGGAGTATGTGAACCCCTTTGAATTAACAGGTTTTCTGCATTAATTTGGCATAAAACCTGATCTGATCTTCATTAAAGTCACAGTAATGGGCACAATGGGCTTAAGTTGATAACACTCGTGGAAAAAAAAAAAGCGTGGAAAAATGTTTCAAAAATTATAGTTGGTGAAAAGAAAATGACTGTAGAAAATAAAGGAAAAACAAAATCTCAGGCAACTAAAAGGAGACAGTTTGACAGAGCAACAGTTGAGCAGCACCGATCTAGGAAGAATGTCTTGAAGACATCACTGAAGATGTCTTCTGGCAAACATATGGATTAAGCAGTCTAGCACAAATAAGTAATTGAACAGGCAGTGTGTTCATGGAAGAACATCACGGAGGAAGCTCCAGGTCTCCAAACACTACAGTGCTGGGCACCTATAGTTTGCCAAAGACATCTTGGTAATGGAAAAAAAACTACTAAAAACACACTTTATTTTCCAATGCAAATAGAAAGCTATTTAGAAAGAATAAAAAGCACCATGCATGCTGCAAAAAGGGCACAGCGGGTATAGTTGAGGGGGCATCAGGATCTGGGCTTGAATTCCAAAATTGACTAAAATATTGTAGAGGATAAATGCCGGGGTGGATGTCCACCAGCTCAAACTCACAACTGGACATCTGGACATCCAAAAAATGTGTGTGAGCTGAAGCACACCTGTAAAGAGGAAATCTTACACAAGTGTTGACTGAATGTTGTTCAGAGCTGATCCAGAGTTGCTGAAAGCATTTTCTTGAAGCCGTTGCTGCCAAAGAACATTTGGCTATCCAATAACTCCAAAGGTTTCCACAGTTTTTCCTGTAGTGCTGTGAACATTTAAGGGATGTTATCAATAAAGATGCAACAAATCATAAATGTTTGCACATTGGGACTTAGAGGACGATCAAATGACATTTTATCACCAATTAATAGGGAAGACCAATTCCAAGGTGCTCATATACAGTAGTTTATCATGGCACCATATGTTCTTTATTGTAATCTAAATTACATGCTTTAATAAATGTATGTAATAATCCTGTTTTCTGTCAAGACAATTATTGGCAATTAATTTCTTTTCTATAGGTTAGTGCTTGTCAAACAATTAATGAACATGTCATTAGGATGAAAATGGCAGAATTAAAAGCTTCAGATTACCCGTTAGACACTGATAAGTGGTCTTAAGCTTTAATTAGCCTCTTACATTTAGTCTTTATTCGCGTGCTCCTTCGTGATTGACAGTTTAATGTTAATCTAATGCTGGTTCACGGGAAGCAGAAATAAAAATAGTCTGGAAAGGGAGCTCTCGTAATGGAATGGATGGTTGTCGTTTGGGGGAGTTTTTTTTTTTTAAACCCTTTTTGGCCCTTTGAGCACATAGCAGATGCTCGATGTCATTGTCTCCGACTGTTGTTGTTTAGCAGTGTGGATGCTCACATTGTTATTGTTGTGTTGGACGATCCTTAAAAGTTGGGTCGGACATGTTGGAAAAATCGTAAAGAGTCAGTGAGATTTTGAAATGAAACTACAACCACTCCAGCAGTCCGGTCGCTTTGACTGGATGATATTTTTAGAGACACCTGAGATCATTTACTTAATTGTTAGCTTTTTTCAAGTCATACTGCAAAATAATGCTTCAGAAAAACATGTCCCACCCAGGGGTTTTTAGTGGTAAATAATTCACCCTTATACATCTTACACCGACATAACATGACGAAGCTATGTCTCAGAAATAAATAAAACTATGAACTTTAGAAATATACCGGTGTTTTTTTCTTCTGACTCAGGCAGTTTTTTTTTCCTTTAAAATTTTTGTTTGAATTCATCATTTACTCCATCTGGGTGCACCGACTCCTGTGGAGATGTTGAAGTTGTGAGATGTGAGACCAGTTAGTGCCAAAGCCTTTCACTTATTTATTTTTATTCATTTTACTGACTTCACTTGGCGCCCAGGAACCTTCTAATAATAACGGTAAAGAACCGCGAGCGCTTTTGAAATGGCGGCGCATTGAGTCTTTCTACATTGTGACTTACACAGGAAATTGATTCATTACATTCTTACTCTGCAGTGCATGCTGATGTTGTGTTAAAGGGAGTTTACAGGGGCACGGCTGTTGCCGTTGTTTACTACAAACATTGTTTTTCTTGCAATATCAGTTTCATGCTGAGCAAGCATTCTTCTTCTTTTTTTTTTTCTTTTTTTTCTTTTGCACAGCGAGCCAATTTTTCCTTGAGAGTTTCTGTCATGAAAGCAAAGAGTCTGATGGCCAAGGATGCAAACGGTGAGACCTTTCTGACACAAGCAACGGGAAATAATGTGTTCCATCTACCAAGAAAAGTCCAATTTGAGTTGATTTGACCAGAAATAATGATGTGGTGCTTGATGTTTAGTATTTAAAAATAAGCAAAACAAAAAAAAAAGAACATCATCATTATTTGTGGAAATGTCCAAGCTGTCACGTTTCATCTCTGGCCTCCTCTGTGACAGGATACAGCGACCCCTACTGCATGCTGGGAATCCTAGTGGGTCAGAGCCCTCGGGAAGTGGAGGAGAAGAAGGAGAGAAAGTTCAGCTTCAGAAAGAGGAGGGAAAAGCTGGAGAAACGCTCCAGCACCAAGGAGGTGTTACCCGCCAGGTGCATCCAGGTGACTGAGGTCAAGCCGGAGACTCTCAACCCGGTGTGGGACGAGCACTTTGTGTTGTGAGTACAAGACGAATGTTCCACTTTCTCAAAGCGGCCCACGTGGTTGATCCGTAGCCAAAGCAGAATTCACCCAGAAAGCTGTTGGTTATCTGACCAGAACACCACGTTGTCATTCCAGTCATTTACGGAAAACGTCACTGAACCACTGAGCCGTTGTTTGTTGCTTTTAAGGCTTCAAAACAATCATGCTTTCACTTAAAATAATAAAAACCAACAACTCCCTTTTAAATCCTATATTTCCATCTCTGCACAGCAGCTGGTTTTAGGGGGTGGAGTCAGCACCTCAGTTTCACATCATCCCACTTTAGTGGGTTGTGCTTCTTTTAAAATCTGTATGACAGCACTATACTACTACTACGTTGTACCACTACTAACACCTTTGAGGTGCTGGATAAATATGAACAGCTCACAGTATGACACATTTTCAAGGCAAAGCGGCCACAAAGGGACGAGGTTGAGTTTTTAAATTGGTAGTCATTTAAACCTCTCAAATATATGCACTAAAGCAAAGAAAGTGTTATTTTTTTCATAATATATTCCCTTTAATGATCCATCTGGTTTGTGTTGTGGTTGCAAGCAGCTTTAGCAGAGAGGTCTAGACCTCCCTTTAAACTCTTCCAGCTCTTCTGGAAGGACACCAAGGCGTTCCTGGGCCAGCCCAGGAATATAATCTCCCCAGAGTGTTTGGGGTCTGCCTCGGGGCCTTCTCTTGGTTGGAAAGGCCCATAGCATCTCTACATGGAGGTATCCTAACCAGGTGCCCACACCCCCTCAACTGACTCCCCTCAAGGTGGAATCACCACCTTATCATGGTGGGGTTTGCTTGTTGGAAGGAGGGGCATATGTCATGTGACTTGGGTTCCAGTCAGAGGTGTGGGCCTCAGGGTGCTGAAACGCAACCTTTTCTGATTTTCTTGTTTTTCCTCTATTTTATAGTGAAGTCGATGATGTCCACAATGACCTGTTACATCTGGACATATGGTAAGATCAGAACACAGGAACATCTTCTGGACACCATATATTACGCCATAGATCGAAGTGGTTTGTTTAAATGTGAAATTATTTAGACATTTGTCTTATGCTGCAGTAGACAATGAAGTGATGTGCTATTTATACAGTATAGTAGAGAAAAAAACCAAATGTACTAGGGTTACCGCTAGTGAGTGTGCTATGTTCACATTATTTAGCTCATTGCTTACTTAGATGTTTACGTAATAATTTAAAAATTCTCAAAAAAAA
>JAOWBL010000023.1:5647940-5658207 GCA_028564865.1 Zenarchopterus dispar
AGTGTGCTATGTTCACATTATTTAGCTCATTGCTTACTTAGATGTTTACGTAATAATTTAAAAATTCTCAAAAAAAAAACAAAAAAAACACGTCACTATTTAAGAATACCTGTTTTGACCAACCAAATGATTAACATTCAGAAGTGTTCAACTGACTTAGTAAAAAAAACGGAGAAAAAGAAATACCTCCTATTCCCACATGGATGAGGGATTTTTTTTTTTTTTTTTTTTTTTTTGAGGAACTTCTGGGAAACTAAAAATGAGCTACATTCAGAAATGCAAATTAAAGCTTTACTGAACAAGCTGAGGGTAAAAGACTAACCTGTCTGCTACAGAGAATGTGTGAAGAGTTTTGAAACAAAAAAAATGAACAAAGTTTTATTTTTAAGGAAGAATAGCACAGAAAAATAAAACCCTTTGCTGGTTGAAATGTTTAATTCTTTCATGAGTTTTGAGAGAAAATGGCAACATTACAGACTGGTTAACCCTTTGAAGTCATTACTTTTTATGGTTCCAGGCCTAAGACTCAAACACTGATGTTTATTATAAAATAAAATTAATCTGATAAGACCAAACAACAAGTATCATTTGTATAAATTTTCTGAAATTAAAGTAATATTTCAGTTTTTGAAATTATAACCCTATTCATTTAAAATCAGTTGGCTTTTAACATCTATATAATTTAGCATTTTTCCATTTTTTTTATTTATACGTTTACAAAATTTCAAAAAACAAATTACCTCAAATTTTGTGTTTAATTTCAAGCAAAGCGTAGTTTCCCAGTAAGCAGAACATCTTTATTATTGCAGGTGAAGTGACACAAATGTTAATTGAGACTGTGGAAATTTTTGACATTTTTACCCATTATAATTATACAGATAAAATAACCCTTCAAACTCCACACTCTTTATTATATGATATTGTGGGAATGTTTTCTTTTCTTCCTGGAAAGATGTTAATAGCTGACTCAACAAAAGTTAAAAAGACGACTTCTTCTCTTGAACCACAGTGGTTCTGATCCTATAAAGGTGTACATTTGCACTTCAAAGCCTTTTATATTCCATTTTTTTCACTTTCCAGCTCTCTGTTAATCCTGATCTCCGTGGAAAGTACAGGAGCTAATGTTCTTTTCTTTTTTTTTTTCCATCCTCCAGGGATCATGACGATGACGTATCTGTTGCAGAGGCCTGCAAAAAGCTCAATGAAGTCAGTGGACTTCGAGGAATGGGCAGGTGAAAGGAAGAAAAAGACTGCATTTTTACTGTTAATATACTGAGTTAAAGTAAATCTCTTAGAGCCAATTGTGTAAAAAAAAAAAAATCCTCAAGTTGTTCTGATTTGCTGACATGCAACAAGTTCTGATTATGTGGACTGTTATTTGTGATATCCTGTTAAGTAGTTGATTCACACAGTTGGCTTGGTGGCAGAAGAGAGATGAGTCATTAAACCTGTCAGTAAAAGGGTCATTTTCATGTGAATAAAGCCAAAGTGGTAATTAAGGAAAGGAGAGGCCTTTTGTGGACGTTTAGTGGAAAAGCTGTCGGCTGATTTGGCTGGATCATTTGTGCTTTAAAAAACACACACAAGAACGCATAAAACCATAATGCTGTGCACACAGAGGCTAATAAACAACGGGCAAAAAGCCCAAGAATGTCAGCAACCAAAATTTTACAGTTTTTATTGCCACTAAGATGTAATGAATAACTGCTGCCTGAATTCGTTCTGTTGTGGCTCAAACTGCAAATTGCTGAGGATGAAAGCGAAGGATGAATGCAGAGAGAGTGAAAACCTTTTTTCTTTTTTTCTCGCAGGTATTTTAAGCAAATAGCAAAGTCGGTGCGTTCCAACGGATCTGCATCATCAGGCTCCGAAGAGAACGCCGATGACTTCCTCGGATGCATCAACATTCCTTTGAATGTGAGAGTTCAAAAACGAGGAAAAAAGAGAGGGGAAAATGATGACGTTTGTCCCTGAAAATTAAAAAAAAAAGTTTTTCTTTTCCTCACAGGAGATCCCAGTCGCAGGCTACAACACCTGGTTTAAACTGGAGCCGCGATCGAGCGCGTCTAAAGTTCAGGGAGAATGCCACCTGATCCTGAAGCTCTTCACCTGCCAGGTAGTCGGACTCCAGCGTTATCAGATTCGTATTTGTCTTTTTGTGTCGGCGGTTACAAGCTTTCGTGTTGATTTAACCTTCAGAGAGACACAACTTTATCTAAGAGGGACACAAATGTCTCCATTCACAAGAAACTGCTGAGTCAGATTGTGGAGTACGAGCATGCTCATGTTAAGGTGAGTTTTTTGGGGTTTTTTTTCATGTTATCGAAATAACTTCTAGAGTTAGAGCATGTGCAACTTGACATGTGACATATTTATATACAACAACTTTTATTTCAATTATTTTATCTTTATGTGTGTGTTTTTTTTGTTTTTGTACCATTTCATTATGTAATTCACTTTGCTATCACAGTAAATGCAGATTTTGAACCCTTTGCACATTTCTCAACTCATTCTGTTACATGTTTCCTCACAGATATGTTATCAAAAGGGTGATGTTGTTAGCGTGACACTTGACAGTTTTTAAACTGTGAAGGATCCAAGAACATTGAGCAGAAACAGTGCACAGTGAACTCCACACATTTATTTTAGTTTTATGATTAAAAATGAAAAAAATTGGTTTTTTCATATGTACCTCCTTGTGTATGTGTGTGTGAAAGCTTTTTTTCCAGTATGTTATACTGCCATTATTTTAAAGCAAAATCCTTCAGTTATAAATGATTGTGACTGCATTGTTTGTTTTGTTTGGATGTTGTACTTGACCGAGACCATTTCAGTATTTCTATTTTGGCTAAAATAATTAATGGAAACAGATGAGTATTTAAAAAAAAACAAACAGAAAAGCCTCATATTTTAGTCTTGAAAATCTAACTGGGACCAGCTCCCAGCTCAGTGTTTGGGAAGCAGAAACCATCACTACTTCTGAAGAGTCAGTTTTCTCATGAATAAAGCTTATAACTTGAATGTTGATGTATACATTTAAGTTCTATTTTTGTAAGTATACGTAGAGGCAGATGGATGCCCTTCTTAAGTGAAGTTTAACTAGAAGTTGTTTTTTTTTCTTTTTTTTAAAAAAAAAACTCAGAATGGGGGATTACACCAAAGTGAATATTCACTGCCATCTGTTTTTTGTTGTTGTTTTTGATGAATTGGCACCACATGAAATAACTTTGGACTCAATTGAAAGGAATAAGATAATACACTGGATTATGCATAAATTACAAGGAGTAGGACTGATTTGAATCATATAGCATTTTGGATTCATTGTACTGAATTTAAGTTTGTAAACTTTGAGTGGCCTGTGGCAATGTTGTTGTGCGCTGACGCTACAAATAAAGTGAATTGATTGGACTTATTGAATAAGTTAGCCTAAAACCACGGAGAGCATACTTTCAATCATAAATTCACATCTTTGTTCATAGCAACCGGTTTTCAGGTGTAAAAATGATATATTTCACAAAAAAACATTTTAAAAAAAGAGAGAGAGAGTTGCAACTGTATTTTTAGACTAAGACAGAATTTTTAGACTTAAACAGAATGACGGGGTTGGGTTAAGTCAGAGTTTTGGAATTAGTTGTCATTTCCAACACCTAAAGATACCTTTAATATATGATAATATTCATGATCTGGTTTTATTGTCAAACTGGTGTCTTCCCTTCGAATCCACAGAGAGAGCCGTACAACTGGAACGGGCAGGTTTCTCCTCCTGCGTGGACTGTTCTAACTCACCATGCTGTTCAAAATGATCTCTCACCTCTCCAGCAGGCCATTATGTAAGTATTAATGAGATAATAAAATTGATTAAAGCAAAGACGAGAGCCGCGGCGTCAGGTAGACGGTGCATGTCTTCGTTGCTCTTTGCAGCCGCTGGCAGTGCTACAGCAGCCATCATCGGAACCAGAGGGTGTGCTACTCCCTGCTGCTGCGCCTCCTGAGGACCATCGATGCAGAGTGGGATCCTCCCACTGTGCGGGGAGACCTGGTAGGTTTTTACGTTATCAGCTTCGCAGTAGGAGGAAACCTTTCATCGTCTAGAACAGTCACCTCATTAGCTCAGCACTTCACTGACATTCATCAAGGTTTTTGGTCCAGCCAAAAATGTCTCACAGCCAATGTACTGGAAGCTATAACTGAGGGGCCCTTCCTGTGTCCAGGAGAGGCAGCTGTCAGACAGCTTCAGGCTGTACATAGAGCACTGCCTATGCCTGATGAAGAACATGCGTCAGGTTTTCCCCTGCACCAGCGCCGCCGCCATCACACGCTACGAGCTCATGCTGAGGTAATGTCACACCACCATCACATCATGAAATCGCTCCTGCTCCCATACCAAGAACATGCTCAGCCTTTCACCCCAACAAACACAGAGAGAGACTACAATCAGTCAGTCGCCCTCTGTGGAGGCAGAACTGTTGGTTTCTTTACAACAGTAGTATCACAATATATTACAGCAGTAATACCTTGATCATTTCTCATTGCTCATCTGAAAGTAAATATTGATACAGGTATAAAGATCTCTATTTTTTTATTTAGAGAGAGAGATGAAGTAGAAATGTGGATTTATGCAAAGACAAATGCGGTTTTCTTTCAGCATGAGATCACCAGAAACATAAACATTCATCCCATGAAGATTACATATCGAATCCCGCTGGAATCCACACATTCTAATTATCTTTTCCTATTTCATATGTATTACTACTCAAATATTAAAATGTGATGAATAGAGGAAGCTTGAGCGAGAAATCTTAGCCATCTCTGAAAGCATAAAGAGAAGTCCTTGGAGATAAAAATGTGATTTTAAAAACCCAGATACCGCAGCCTGTCTACTTACATTTATTCGCTTTTTGAGGAATTCTTTCTCATGAAATGGACGTGGTACTCTTCCCATTCATAGCCACTCCCACTGGTACAGAATATACCGAACCAATCGCAACCTTATTCGATGACTCATGCATGAATGTCTAAGAGCCGCTATTCCCAACAACGTAGGTCACAACTTGTCTCAAGTTTTTCCTGAGAATCATCTACCGACATTCCAAGTCCACTGTAGTCCTTATTAGATCTCTTTTGTTGATACTAGTTGCTCTGTCTGTGTCACATGCTTTGTTTCTATAGTTAGTTGTCCAACGGCGCCCAGAAGCCGTTGCTTCTTTGTCGAATGGTAATGTTTCCTGGAAATCAAACTGGAATCCAGACGAACCTGAATAGTTCTTTGCATCAAGGAGAAAAATAATGAGGACGGTGGGCCAGGCTAAAATGACCAACCTTAAGTCAAAGTGTCTCATTAAAAAACATTATGGCGGTAATTTAAGTGAGTCTATTTCACATTTATAAATGCAAGTCAAGAAGTCAGCTTATTATCAAAGTTCACATTTCTCAGTTGTCTTTTGTATAGAAACACACTAGTATGTTTTAATTTCAAACAGTGAAACTCCTCTGGGACTCAGTTTTGACCTGCTTCAGACTCTGTTCCAGTTTCCAGGGTTGCCTGTTGTGATTTAATGAGGATGGGGACCATCTGCAAATAGTTTCTTTTTTTAAAAATTATTATTATTTGCCTCATGATCTCCTCTTTTGAGCCAAAATGTGTCTTTCCCAGATCAACCCAACCGATATCATGATAACTTCAGGACATATGCCAAAAACACCACTTTCTATCAGCTGTTCTGTTTCGTCCCCTCCTGACTGCCAGTGGCAGGAAAACAAAGTGGATATGGCTCCCTGGATGTCTGCCAGTCACACAGGTTACTCAGCAGTGACCTGTGTGACTGGCAGACATCCAGGGAGTCACAGAACTACAGTTACCGGCGTAACCTTCGGTATCCAGCCAAAGTCTGCACTTAATAAAACTGCAGCTGCCTACATGTGCAGTGAAAAGCTTTTTATGACCTGTTATAAGAAGAATCTGCAGTAAACTTTATTGGCAGTGGAGTTTTTCAGCCTGTTTTTGCTCGTGCACACACGCCAAATGAGCACTGGTGTAATGTGTACGTAGACATTTTCTGATGCAGAGATGAAACACTGTTGTGGATGTGCATTATGTTGGACCGGTGAGAACCCTAATTTGATTGACATATTTACACAAGACACCCCTGACTACAGGTGTAGTGTCAGGCTTGGTCCCCAGAAGGATATAAAAACCCCAAACACAGCCGGTGACTCACCGGTTCTCTGGTTCAAGTTGTACCTTTCTGCTCCTGCACAAGTAATCCAGGATTGTGCGTGCAATCAGACTAGAATACATTCAGTCAACTGTGATGGAAGCTTTTGTAAAAGCTAAATTGTAAAAAAAAATAATGTCTTCCTGTGTGATGGATAGTAATTTTTGCTTTCTAATTGTTTTTTTTTTCTGTCTGTGCATGTCAGGGGGATTGGCTACATGCAAAACATGAGAGCGTTTAAGACTGTCTGTCCTCTTCGAAATGAGCTGCATTTGGACATCACCACTGCTGTCAAGGTAACCGTGACAGTGCACTTTAGAGAACATTTGGTTTTAAGTACCCTCAGAAAAACACAGTTTAAAAAAAACAACAAAAAAAAGCATGTAGATGCATGATTTGTCTTCTTGTAGTCGGTACACCACGATGGAAGCAGCACGCTCACAGATGCGTGCAGCTGCAACATTATATACATTTCTGGGAAACACTTTGTGCCGTGTTGTAAAAATTGGAACAATGTGATGTGTTTTGTTTTGTTTTTTATGGCCTGTTTGTCACCGAATTAACAAGCTGAATTTTATGAAGCACGACGGTGTGTTAGAGCGCTGATTTCGGTTCAGTTCGAGATCACATTAATTAATTTTGCAATATTTGGCATTTGTCTTTCTAGTTCTTATTATTAGAGTTAATTACCCCACGAGGGACCTTTACTTAAACCCATTTGTTTTCTATTTAATTATATCAACAGAAAGGAACAGCCGAGTGGTATGAAGGCTTAATTGCGCGCTATAAACCAGAGGAAGGGGTAAGTTTATGACTGTTAATGATAGAAAGCATTTCATCCTCTTGGTGATGGTGCCTCTTGCGTTAATGTCTAGGATAGTTTTTTTTTTTTTTTATTACTACTATTATTATTTGTGTATGTTTTGACATCGCAGACTCTGGAGGAACAGCTGAAGAAGCTGGTTCAGGTAATCGATGCTGTGTGTGCAGATGTGCAGAGAGCCCAGAACATCTACAACAAACTCTTTTACAGGTGAATATCGGGTCTAGATCAGTTGCTTGCTACGTTGCAGAAAAGTCATGCCACATACTGCTTGTGTTGTTGGCTTGGGGTTATTTCATTATCTGTTTGTTCTCACAGTGCAGTGAAGGTAGATTTCTTCAGCATATCATACAGGCAGTTGGAAAAACAGGTACGCCTTTGATACAATGCAAAAATGTCTTCTTTGTGAGTCATGAACCGCTGCTGCTAAATCTGTCTTTCAAATTCTGTGTCCTGACAGGTGGCTGACGATGTGAATGTAGCGATGGAGAGGGTTTGCGGGACCCTGGAACAGGAGAGCTCCAGGATGACTCAGACGATGGGAGAGACCATCTTCGAGCTCTTCATGTCCCTGAAAATCCTCAAAGGCTTTCGGGAGTTTCTTCCACTCAAGTTCGTTTGACTGTGATGAGCATCCACATACCCTCCTGATAACGCCTGGGGGAATGTGCTTTTTCTTCTGTTTTCACTAAAGCTGTTTGCTCTTTTTTCCGACAGAGATGCCAAAATGCTGGCACTGACGGGCTTTAATAACTGGTTCAAGTCTTCGATTCATAAGTGGCTGCAGATCGTTCATGACAGATCTTGTGACAGGATCTGTAAAGCAGTGGAAACGGATACGGTGAGAAAGCCCGGCCCTTCAAATTCAACAAGTAAACTAATAAAAGTAACATAAGTCGATCTGTGACCACATATCGCAAAGCCATTTAACTCATCTTTTCAGCATTTCAGAATCAATCACCTTTTTTAGATTTTTTTTTTTTTCATTTTAAATTTATTTTCCATAGAACAAAATGGCAGTCATTGGCAGTAGAGCTCACTGATGAAATAATGCCATGAATTTGAAGTTAAATAAATGTTATATTTTTAATATTTAGTGTTTTTCTTTGGTTTTGTTGTTGTAGCCAATTTCTTGGCTACCTTATTATAAAGAGAAGTGTAATTGTCTTCTTGCCGCAGAGATCTGACGTTGATAATAATGCTCTTTGTCTTTGTTTTGCTGCTCCTTTCTTTCTTTAACCCTTACTTTAATGCAATATGATATAATATTAAAAACATGATATAATATTAAAAACATGATATAATATTAAAAATATGATATAATATAAGCAGATTACGAGTGCTTTTTAGTTGGTATGAATGTGTTCTTTTTATCACAGTCAAATCCTTTTACAGAAATTATAGCAATAATAGGTGGTTAAGTAGTTTTTTTGTTCTTTAAAAGGATTAAATTGCTTCTTTAAATTGTAACTGATGATGTTGCATTCAAGGACTCAGAGAAAGTTGAGATTTCCAACTATAAAGTGCTTTCTAGTCTGTGAATAAAACATTAAAATACTGGTAGAATATCATCAGTTCATTTGTTTCTTAATTTAAGTGAGCTGTATTAAGTGAACTGTTAAGATTTTGCTGTTTTCTGTCAAATGAGAACGGCAGGAGCTCAAGATTTTCAGCTTCGTGTTTTGGAGTTGCAGTGTTTGGTGTATGATTCAGTGTTGAAGTTGGCTGCAGATAAAGACGGGAGGTTATTTTTAAACCTAGACGATCCCAAACGTATTGTCAGGGTTGTGTTTTTCTTTTTTTTTTTTTTTTTTTTTTTTTTTTTTCAGTTTCTGAGTCGGTGGTTGCTTCAGATGCCCAAATGTACTCCCAAGCATAGAAAAAGTGTGATTTTGTGTGTGTGTGTGTGTGCGTGTGTGAACAGCTGAAGCCCGTGCAGCAAGCCAAACACAGCTCGTCAGCAGTTGAAGTGACTGCGTGCTTCAGCCAGGTACGGGAGATGTGGCTCCAGCTGGCCTGGCCAGACTCTGCGGGGGCCTTCATCTTTGTCACTCGACTGACAGACGTGAGTGTCACCACACAAAGATGTTCCCGTCCTTCAGTCACGAAAAGCATGAATCAGAGAGGACGTGCACGCGCACAAGAGTTAAAGAGCGATTTTACAAGTCACAACAACAGAAGACTGATTTCATTCACCACAGAATTTCTGCAGCGAAGCTGTGTGCTACTCAGAGATGATAACACGCAAGATTGAGAGGAACCAGCTGGGCCGAGACCACAAGAGCTTCACGGTGCAGGTAACGCCTGTGGCAAAACAGAAGTGAAAGAGGGCGCAGGATGGCGTCATAATGTCAGAAACAAATCCGTTTTTTCTTGAAGTCATCTGTCATTTACACGTACACCTCCCTCCCTCCACTTCTTGGTAGCCCTGCTTCTTTTCCTTCTTTTTATCTCCTCCTCCACCCTCTGTTTCTCCTCTTTTGCTCCTCCTTGCTTTCTGCTAGCTGTGCATTGCCCTGAACAACACAGAGCACGTGCGAGTTTTCCTGGGTCACCTTCCCCGCGACCTGGACTGGCTCGGTGTGGAGCGGGCCATGGAGGAGTCGTGTGGAGTGGAGGGGAAGGAGCAGGTTTACAAAGCCCTCAACGGTCAGCTGTTCAACATGGACCAAGACCTGCAGAGAGAAGCCAAACGCCTCATCTCACTGCTCACTGACAAGGTGGTTATCATGCCTGCGTATTAGGCATAGCACTCCAGTGAAAATAACCTTATGACTGGATTGTTTGGTATGTTTGATTACGGTGCAGGGTCTCTGCTGCTGTTCAGAACATCAAACAACACCTTCTGTTCTTCTGTTCCTCCTGGCTTTCATCTGCATGCTAATATGTGGATAAATATTTCTGTGCAGATGTTGCCAGAGCTGCGGAGGTACATCCAGCACATCAGCCTGTCTCCAGACTCCATTAACAATGACGACGTATGTGCACACAGTCACCGACGATCGCTTTTGCTCCAACTTTGTAACAGTGGCAGTTGATACGTGATGTACGACTGTCTTCCAGGCTGTTTCCCCACTCATGAAGTATCTCCAAGACACTATGGTCATCCTGACTGATAATCTTGTTAAGGAGAATCTTACCAGGTAAATACTGTCTCTATCTATCTATCTATCTATCTATCTATCTATCTATCTATCTATCTATCTATCTATCTATCTATCTATCTATC
>JAOWBL010000023.1:5662605-5675553 GCA_028564865.1 Zenarchopterus dispar
CCAGATGGACAATGTCCAGATGGACAATGTCCAGATGGACAGTGGCAGACACACAATTCCCTTTTTTTGTAAGCTGGACAGATATACATTTCATACCTTCTTCAAACATTTTAAATAATAAACAAAACTAAGCAATGACAGATAGGAAAAAAAAAGAGTCTAAGTCAAAAAGCTAACTAAATCTTTCACCTTCTCACAATAATGGAGATACATCAGGACATTCTGCAGCTGAGAGAAATAAAAGAAACCCTTGATGACTCTGAACATAATGCAGTCTGGGAAACAGTCGGTGGTCTTATAGCCAGATGGTGGAGTTTCAGAGATACTTATTAGGGGAAATTAAACTAATTGCTGCTAAAGAGATCACAATTTTTTCAGATGGCTCTGGTAAAAAAAAAAAAAAAAAAAATCCCACATCATGTAATCTGGGTCAACCTGACTTCAAATCAGTGCAGTCTTGTCATCTGGTTTCTCTACACTTAGACATTTGAGTTTTCTCTTGAGGGCAGAGAGGAAAGGAAAGAAAAATGAACCTGTGCAGATGTATAATTATACTTTCTCGCCTGCAGCAGTTCTCATTGAACCGACTGGAATAATTCAGCCTTATCTGTTGCCTGTCTCCCAAAGCTGTGCGAGTGACTTGAAAGACTCGGGTCTTGAATTTTTGGAAAGAAAAAGAAAATGTGAGGGTCAAAATACAAAAAGGAACTAATTATATTTATTTTGCTTGGAAACTGAAATCTTTGCTATGTTTGTTAAAGGCAGGGTAAGCAGTTTCTGGATGGCGTCTCATCTGTTGACATTTGAAAGAAATATGATCAAAACGTGGAGAGTGGGCTCCTCCCTCTACCTCAAGTATTTCTGGAGAAAATACAGGAACAGATGGATGGATGGATAGATAGATAGATAGATACTTTATACACCTCTGAAAGAAGTTCACTTTTCCAGCAGCTTTAAGATGGTGAGAAAACTAAGATAATACAATAAAACTGCAAAATAAATAAATAAATCTAAAATCCAGATCTATAGTACAAAAAGACAGTTATAATAAGTCCAGGCTTTGTGTTTGTGGTATTGCTTCCCCCGAGAGGTGCTGGAGAGCTGCATGGCATCGTGGGGGATGAGTGATCTGCTCAGTCTGTCCAGGAGCAGGACGGTGACAGGCCGCTGTCACTGTCCTCCTCCTCTGCCTGGAGATGGTGCTGTGCAGCGGATGCTGTGGATTGCCTATGATGGACAGGAGCCTGTTTACCGTCTGTCGCTCTGCCACAGACGTCAGGCTGTCCAGCTCTGTGCCTGAGACTCCAGCCCCCTGCCCCCCAGCACTCTACTACTTACAGGACATACCACAGCCTGGTAGAAGATCTGTACCTGCTTCTTGCAGATGTTAAAGGACGCCAGCCTTTTGAGGAAGTGCAGACGGCTCCGTCTGTTTATATTGGGAGTCCGGTCCAGTTTGTCATCCACCTGCATTCCCAAGTATTTATAGGTGTGTATAACCTCTGCACGGTCACCTTTGATGAGAACAGGTTCTGGGTGTGGCGTGGTTCTTCTAAAGTCCTCCACCATCTCCCTGGTCTTAGTGGTGTTGACAAGCAGGTTGGGAGTCCCACCATGTGACCAAGATCTGTCCTCTGTACGTGTGCACAAGCATGAAACCTACGCCTGTTGGAGTAATGTTTGCTATGGTTCGAGTACAGGCTGCTACTCTGTTTGGTTCCAGTGTACAGAGTCAGAGCCGTGGATGGTAAAGAGACCGAATCTGGTAAAAACGGGGGGGAAAAAAGGCGCAGAATTGCTTACCCTGACTTTAAGGAGTTCAACGTTTTTAGAACTCTTTCTAAAGCAAAAATCATTTTCTGAAATATGACAAATTTTACCTGTTGAGGAGAAAAAAATGTGGGCTCAGAAACTTAACAGTATTAGTAACACAGCTCTCTCTCACTCACTCTCACACACACACACACACACACACACAAACAAAGAATTACAGCTGATGAAGTGAATCATCCTCAGGATGCTGAAGAAAGCTGAAAAAATGTTAGAGAAAAAGAATAAAAACAGACGACACAATATAAACATTAGGTGTTTCTAATCTAACTTTTTGAAGTCGAAGTTGTTGTCCAGGAAACGGGACCTTCGTCATAGAAACAGGTCTAGATCTGAAACCTACGCTGCCCAAACCTCAGCAAAAAGCATTCAACAGAAGAATTAAATGTGGTTGATGAATTTTTACTGATGTTTTTAAAAGTGTTTGCAGAAAAGAATTCAAGCTTTTAGAAGTTGCTGTTGGGTGTACAAATTTACAATTTTATATCGAAAGTTGCCATTTTAGATGACATGACCACAAAGTAGTAAGAGATATGTTGTGAACAAAAAAACAAACACATAAAAAAAAAAGACTGTGTAGCACCTACTGACAACTTTATCACCAAAATCCTCACACCGACAGCATTTTGATAGTGATGTAAGTTTACATTAGCTGCTTGTGTTGTGCGTTGTTGTTACCCTGTGAAGATGTGAAGATGAAGCACGAAAAAAAAAAAAAGAAATTTTAAAAAGTCTTGGTGCCTGGAGGGCGTGCTGCATTTCCAGAGGTTGTTCAGGTGCAGGAAATCCTTCAGTCCATCTGAACATCACCTGCCTTTATGTTCTGTTTTGTTTGTTTTGAGATGTATCAGGTAGAATTAAGATAAGTCTTTGCAACGTTTTAAAAGAAATATGCCAATATTTTGGGAATTAGCTTATCTGCTGTCAGTTTGATTTTTTTTTTTTTTTAAAGGACACAGTCTATATCACTGTCTCTGCGTGTCCAATAAACCACTGAAGAGTGGGGTGTTTTTTTTGTTTTTATTTTCGTTCCATCATATGATGGAAAATGAACATCAAACTGAAGCTAACTTCATGGTGTAAATGTGGCGTTTATCATTCCAAGAGAAATAAAATATCTCTCTTCTGCAGCCATTGACGGCAGAGCCTTTAAAGCAAATTCCCAAAACGTTGCCATTTCCTCTCTAATTCCCACCTTGCTTTCACAAATCATTCGCTATCCTCCGCTCTCAACCCCTACATGTGTTCGGAAATGTTGAAAACTTTTAGTGTGGAACTGAAAATAGTTCACCTGTATCACTTTCAAACCAATGCTCTGGCGTGATGTTTACAAAGAAAAACAAAACAAAACAATGCAAACTCATTTTGAGTATGAAACTGTTATATAGTCAAATAAAACTAATATTATACTGTGAAGTAAAATCTGTGATCCCAATGACACAATGTTAAATTTTTTGATGAAAAATGGTCTTTTTCCAGATTCATAACTTAATGAAAAATACAGTCTGAACTCAATCACAGTAAACTCTGTGTTGCCCTTTTCATCAAAAATCAGGTCAGTATTAGTTGAAATAATGAATTTATTCAAGTTATTTCTCGTGACGTTATTAATATATCCTTATCTTTACTGTCAAGCTCGGGAAGAATGGCAGAAGTAGTCTGCATTCAGACTGAACGTCAAAGATCGAACAGAATCTCGTCATTGCTAAGCTTCACAGTTGTCACTTCTGACTTTTACTTTTATTTAAAAGCATGCGTGGTGGTGAACTGGTGGTTCTGTTCTGAAAAGACACCATCAACGAAGCACTTGGTTTTAAGTTCATCAGTCAGATGTGAAGGCAAAAGCTGCTGAAAAGGATTTTTCAAGAGGCAAGAACTTTCAGTTTGTTATTGTGAAAGTGAATTATTTGTCCTTGAATTGTAAATTCCTGTGTTTGCTGTTTATTGGATTATACCTTTGGAAGATGTCTAAGACCTTAATAAAGATTGTATTTCAATTTCAGGTTTGTGACCTCTCTGGTATGAGCACGAGGTGTTTAAGAGTGTCTGAATTACGGTTTGAACTACTGCTCAGACGCTGTAACATGCTGTAACTCAGCAGGTGGCTTTCTCGCACTGAACTTCCACAGGCTGACATTAACCTTTCTACGCATTCATTTTTGTCACCCTCCTCCTCTCAGAACCGTCTCTGGCTATCTTTGACCTTTTAATGTTTTACCTCCTATCTGCAGCTGCTCGCTGGAGATCAAACACATCCACATCCAAAAGCCACGTGAACCACTAAAGCAGTAGTTGTGACATTATGGAGGCCACGGGACCATGGCGTGGCTGAATTACTTCACTGTGATTACTGTCCACATCCACTACAATATTTGATCAGACGAGGAGTTCACATAGCTGGAGGACACGAATGTTGGTACTCTGCTGAATGAGGGTCGATACTTTTTAAATTAGAAACCTGCTGATGACAGGAGGCTTTTGAATCGCGTATCGGCTCAGGTGTGGACAGGAGCTTGTCATCCAGGGTGGGCTTCATGCCCTCTAGTCAGCGTCTGTGCTCACTTCATCTTTCCTGCATGTGACAGCTTTCTGATGCTTCACTGCATCTGTGCAGTTTGAAACCTCTTATATTTTCCACCACTTTCCCTTCATCCCCAGTGGGAATTAAAATACACACCCAGGGTATGTTTAATAACCTGAGGTTGGAGACAGAGGACGTTCCAATTTCCACCACTAGGTGTCGCCGTAAATTCAGAAATCCACACTAATATTCTCGGAAAGAAGTATAAAAAAGTTAATGCTGTTTTCAAATGTCCAGATGAGCTTTATCTGCCTCCATCAAAGAGATGACGAGAGGCTTCAAGAGACCACATCCTGTTTTCCACAAACTGGGTCGTGATGCTAAAAGAAAAATATGCCAATCTAAATCCTAAATTCAGCTTCACTAAAAATTATGTCAAATCAAAAATCACTATTTTGTATTTCTGTTGCAGAAAATACAATTATTTTATCATGTATAATGACAAAAGTTTTAATGTAAAAAAAAAAAAACACGGAATTTTATTTATTTATTTATTGTCTGTCATAAAGTAGTTAATGTGTAAAAATCCTAATCTGAAATTTAGTATTAATTGTACCAGTTGAATGTAGTGAAATTAGAAGTCAAAATAGCGCTATAGAGTTAAAACAACCCCAAGTCAATCATGAGATGCTAAGGAGTGTGAATATTCTTTTAGCGGCCAAAACAAATTGAGTGGAAGCAGTTTTGAGTGAGATTGTGTCTGGGACAAAATTGTAACACTTAAAATTGCATTTTTTAAACATCTGACAAGACAAAAACCTCATTTCACTTAGGTAATAATGATGTTAGAGTCCCTACAGGCTAACCAGAGTACTTTCAACTTTGTAAGTGTTCAGAGTGTATATAAAAAGAATTTTTTTGTAGAGATTTCTCCTTTATTGTTGCCTACTATCTCTTCATTAAGGTTCCTTAGCCAATATATTCATATATTTTATGAAACTGGCACTACATAAAATGTGAATTTTGGATCCAATTGTATTTGGATATAAATTAGAATGAAATGGATTGCACTTGAATAACAATGAATTGGACTGCAGTGGAGTAAAATTCACACTTAGATGAATTGTTTTTATTGGACTTTTTTAATTTTGTAAAATTTGATTGCTTTCTGTGTAAAGTGACTTAAGATGGCTGAAAAGTTAATGGAACTGAATTAAAATGACTGGTTTGTCTGTCCACTCTCACTTTGGCAGAATTACATTTTTTAGTTGTATTAGATGCTTAAAACAACAATTTAATTTGATTTAGTTCCACTGCCCCTTTTGCTTAAACTAATTGTCATTTTACTGGAAACAAATACTTGATTTTCACTCAAAACTGCTTCGATTTATCTCTCTAAGATGTCATAACTGACATAAAGTTATTTTACTTTCACTGTTCCTTTAAGTATAAACTGAATAGAATCCAAAACCCAAAGTCCTGTAGATTTGTAGGCTTAAAAAACTTTCATAAACCACTATCAAAGCACATTTCCTTCTCCGATTTAAATTCTGCTCTGATTTCGAACAAAGCCAAATAACTCCAGCAGATGGTTTATTGCTTTCAGAAATGACACCGAGCTCTCCTTATCAGATTTTCTTTCTATCTGAGGGTTGGAGTGGGAGTCTTCAGGTGGTTTTGATCCCCAGGAATGTTGGCGGAGGCTCTGCGTTGCTGCTGCTGCTGCTGCTCCTCTGCTGGCTCTGGCAGATTCATTTAACGGTGCACTGATCCTGCAACGTCTTATCTTCCCTCAAACAAGCCTAATCCTCCAAACAGACATGTTCCGCAGCAGATCCAGTTTCGTCCTGCTGCAGAAGCTCTACCTGGATCACCCACGCAGACGCACGTGTAGGATTTCACATTTCCAGACCTGCCAAACACTCGATGCACGCGTCAAAGGATGAGGAGGGCGTCATTAATGCAACCAAACCAAGCTCGGATGCTTGTATATATTACTCTGCAGTTCCTGTTAAAAAAGAGAAGAAGAAAAAACAAAAAGGAAAAGTGCACCTGATGCATCCCTGCAGTTCTCCTCAAGGAGTTTGGGGAACATAAGACTGCTATCAGACATAATAAATGTCTGCTCCTGGCAGGACTGTTAGACGTTTACTTTAAGGGAAGGGTCTTCTCCGGCTAATCACATAAACACCTGTGTCTGCAGGTGCATCCCTTGCTTTGGGGTCAGCGTAATTATGCGCTTGTGAAGTCGGCCTCTCCCCTCCAGTGTGTGTGATGTGGGAAGACGTCGGCACAGCCAGCCCTTTGTGGCCTCAGAGGCCTTTGTTGGAGTGAGCTCAGATAATATTGGACAGCCTGCCCTCGAGGAATGCAAATGGGACGGTATCTGGGCCGTAGCCAGTGATGTCCCGGGCCTTTCAGCCAAATCCCTCGCAGAATCATCTCTCCATCCACTCACAGAGCCAGGATGAGCGATCCCAATAAAGTGGCCGACTGAGTCCAGTTTGAAGCCGTCAACGTGGACATGGGGTCTTCAACACGCTCTCATTAGATGCACCACTAAGTGCTCCAGGGTTTATATGCTCACGTCCACAGACACCAGGTGTGATTGAACACTGAAGGATCCTTCAGTGAACTTGTTAGAAAACGTCATGAGTTTGAAGAAAGATGAGAAATCTTTGGAGTTGGGACTTGTGAAGTATGCGCATAATTACTCTGACATTGTTTACTTCTGGGCTCTTCTATCCTCATATTCAACTTAATGAATCTCAGGGTACCATGACTGGATGGAAATAATCGAGCACTGCTTCCCTCATCTGTTCCAGTCACAAAGAATTGTGGGTCGGACTTATCCCCTTCCTTTTATGAAGGATGATGCAGTTTTTTTCAAAGCACTTTTCCACACGATTTCAGAGAATTCGGTGCGCTCTTCTCACAGCTGCCACTTAAATCACTGAGGGTCATTTCACTCCGACATTAACCCAGCTAACCAAAAAAAAGACTTCACAAATTGCTTGTTTGATACCAAAGAATTACCCACAGTTCATAGCATAGTATCATTAATAAGACAAAGTTGACCTCATTTAGTTAGATCAATATATTTTGACGTGCATACAGCAGAAACAGCTCAGTACTCATACAATAATGGATTTTCTGATTTGATTTGTTTTGATTTCATTCAAATGAACAATAATATGGTTTTAAAAATATACCCACTGCAATGATTCTAAGTTTAATGAAATTTAATGATGTACTTTAAAGGCCATGGAAATGCCTCTAAGCAATTATACTTATGTTTAGGCTCAAAAACCTGCAGCCTTGTGTAAGTTTGAAAAACCAAAATGGACGTCCAACTCCAGTACTGTTTCAGTTTAGCTTCTAACAAATATTCTACGGAGTTACGGCAGCATACACAGTGAAGGGGCTGGTTGTGTTTTTACAGTGCAGTTTCAAAGGGATTTCTTTTAACGGGACCAAAGATGAGCAGAAGGTTACATACCATGCATTTGTGAAAAGAAACACCATCTAAATTCAACCTCCTAGACAAAATAAATAATTTAGGGACTTTCTGGAAAACATTTGGCTTCTTTTATCTACATTTTTGCGTTAATCGCGATCACATGACGTTTGAAGAACTCCAGCTAACTCTGCAGTCTTGACTTAATTTCACTGAATTCATAATGCAGGTAGACAGATTTGATCACCAGCCCTGACGTGTGTTCAAACGTCTTTCAGCAAAGCATTAAACCCCCGTTGAGCTTTATAGTCAACATCAAGGGAATGAAAATAATATGAAGCACAATATGAGCACATGTGCAAATTGTAAAGTGCTTTTTAGGACCTGGACATAGTTTAAACATTTACAGAGAAAATACTGATAGTACTGATGCTTTCCTGCCATTGTGACTCATCACATGAAGGGCAGGAATGATTTCCTGAAAGGATCTTTATTTCAGCAGAAACGAAGAAGCATCCAACTGGAGACATTCCCATCTCTGACCAGTTTTAGAGGGTGTGCAGCGTCGTCTGTTATATAAACTAGCTTGTGCAACATTCCTCTTTCCACGACTGGCTCCAGGGGATCCAGAGTTTTCCCAGCGCAGGGAGAGCCACATGAAAGTGTTAAAAATGTCACAAGCTGTTGAATAAAGCAGATACACAGTTTAGGATCCACCTAGACTAGACTAAATGTATCCTCAGACATTTGTAAGAGACCAAAACGCAGCATCAAGTTCAAGGGGAAGTGAATTATGTCTTTATGTTTGTCAGAGTTTTTAATGGAGATAAATAGAGATGGATTTTATTCGATAGTCTAGGAGGGAGCGGACGCATCAGCTATCTCCTCTGTGCAGAAACATTCACTTTCACAATGCTTGTAAGAGTATAATCCGTACACACAGCAGGAGATATTTTTATCCACAATTGAGCACAATTCTTCTTTTCGCTTTGCATCCACTGTCGTCATGTTCTTCGTCGACAGTTACGTCACATTGTGCCTCCTGGCCTTCCCCTCATCCGTCCAGTTCAGCATCCATCTTTCCGCTCCCGCCTTTGTTCGAATGTCTTCAGTGTGCAGAAAGTAATTACGCCCAAAACCGTGAGAGCTCTGTAATTAGGTCTGACAGTTGTACAATATCAAGACAGAAAAAGCTGAAACGTTATAGAAAATGTAAATTTAGAAAACGGAAGAAGAAAGACGGGAATTTCCAGCCTCTTTTTATTTACTTTGACTCAGTTAAAGTAAATGCATGAAGTGGTTTGCTTTCATTTTACTTGCATTTTCTATGTCGTCTAACTTTTATTTGATTTGTTGTTGTATAAAGTAGACTATATATATATATATATATATATATATATATATATATATATATATATATATATATATATATATATATATAATGGAATGCCTTAGTGCATGAAGGAGATTTTGACTTTCCATGACTTAAACAGTTACCACATGAGCAGCATCTGATTTCCTTCCAGCCATTGTTCTTATCAAAATCAGCCCAGGGTAGTTGTTTAATCCCTTTTGAAATCCCTAATCGTTTCCTCTTTTTTAGCCTGTGAGGAGACTTGACATCTCGTGTGAGCATTTTCTCTTTTTAAAAGGATGAAGGGATGAGTCACTGCAGAGAAACTGGCTCCTTGGAAGCAGGAGATGAAAAGGCAGAGACGGTCCCAGAGTCCGATGCCGAGGGAAGATGTTCCTGAACGAAAACAGAAGGGTTTGCTTTCCCCACAGTGGGCTCTGTGAAGGAGCCATTGTTGTGGTGGCGAATGCCCACATGAATGCTTGGTTTATCCAGTTACTTCAGCACAAAAAAACACAAACTGCGGTTTGCTCTGCGGGTTTCAAACATGCACATCCATCTCCAACTGTTCCTCCAAAAGTACAAAAAAAACGTAGCCGTTGACTTATTTGAACTTTTAGTCACATAAACAACTACAGGATAAATGACTTTCATCAGTTTCACTGGACTCACGAAACAGAAATAGATCTGGAGTTTGATGTCAGTAACACTCTCAAAGTGTTAAGCCAGCTCTTCTGACCTGTGCCTACGACGTCAGCTGCTGTAAATCGTCCAGGAGGATGTCTTTCTTGCTGAAATAATCATAAAATAATTACAGGAAGAGCTTCATGGTATCATACGTCTCAGCAGACATATGCAAGTCATCCTTATTGTAAACACTGACACCTCCCCACCACCACTACCACCACCACAAGTTCAGATCTTTCTCACCTTTTCACATCATGTTTTACGTCTATTTTTTTCCAGAAGTAAACTGAAACTATGACTCATCCAACCACAAAAACACATATCCACTGGTTTTCTGTCTCTCTTAGTAGAAACTACTGCCTAGAAAAACTTGCTGTGTGTTTCTGCACAGTTGCTAGAAAGTGCCCTCCTTTCTTATTATAGTTTCTATTTACACTTCTGGATGCAGCTAGATGTCCTTCAGTGTACTAACAAGTCCTCATGGTTGTACTGGTATAAATGCAACATGCTGCTTTTAGTAACTCATGACATGCTGGTACTTGGTCAAGAGTCCTTTGTGACAGCTTTAAAACACATTCACATTCACTTTCCAACACATAAGGAACTGTTTCACGACTGAATCCTAACAGTTGTCTTTCTGTGGCAGTAAGTGACGCACTGCCTGCACCAGCAGTAAACAATGAGAAGTAAACAACAATCCACAACTGTTGTGGATTGTATGTATAGTGTATGTGTAAGCGATGATGACTTCATCAAGTAGGAGAAAAGGAGCAGTCCAGGGGTTCAAGTATGAGGAGTTTCAAACCACCTTTTTTAAAATATTTTATTTTATTTTTTAATATTAGTTCGGTTTTACAACTGCACTGGACTGTTATGCATAATTATGGTCAAAGTAGGGACGAATCCTCAGAACACCCTGCAAGTCCAAAAGTGATGTTTTTCCTGTGTTTTTTTTTTTTTGGTTTCTGAGTGTCAAAAACTGACACAACAGTCTCCTGGACAGGTGTTAATGTGTGGCAAGTGGGAGATGGGAATGAATTGTTGCTTGACAGTTTCTTGTGCTGTGCTGCCTCAGGACTTCAAGGTCAAACATCCAACAGTGGGTTTTTTTGGTTTGTTTTTTTTTTACCTTGGATTCTCCAGATTCCCCAAATCTTTTCATAATACTAAACACTGTAGATGTTCAGAGACTTAAATCCTTGCAGTTTTTGCATTTTGTATTCTTTTCTCCTCTAATTTGTTGGCGAGCCTCCAGTGGGTGTGGAAATGCAAAGCCAAGAGAAGAGAGGAAACTTGCTAAAATGAGAAAATAAGTTAAATTTGTAACTGGTTAGCTCCATTGATTGTTTATTTATTCAAAGCAAGTACACTGTGTTTTAACTGATTGTATTCATTTTTTTTTTCTACCTGATCATTGTCCTACATGATTTTCTACCATTATGGCAAACGTTTTTGATAGGTAGAATAAGTTGTCCTAACTGTTGGTCTTGTTTGAATGAGCTCTCAAATATGAAAACAACAAAACTTCCTGTTTGCTACATGGCAGAAAAGAAACAATTCAGGCGTTTCAGAGTCTTCAGCATGCTGATATAAAAATACTGTCTCGAGAGATGTAAAATCATAAACTACGGAAAAGCTGAATTTTAAAACAAAATGTTTGTTTCAGTAAATTTAAATGCCTCTTTTCATAAGAAGTTAATCTGTTTAAAAAAGGAGAGGTGACGGCAGCATATGCCATGTTATCTTAGGCTCTGTAAAAATAAAATAAAAGACTTGGAGGAAAGCAATATTTAAGGGTCCTGCCAATAATCTGGCTTTGATCAAAGCAGCTCAACAGAATCAGTTTCTCTTGGCAGTTTGTGTATTTTCAACAAATGAGTCACACTCCGTGGTCACCGTCTTACATTATTTGTGCGGCTCAAACAAATTCAGACCCTATTTATATCCTCTAGAACATCTGCACCTTTTTTTTTTTTTTTTACAGAAACTGAAACTTCCTTTAATTACCTACAGAAACATGCAAATCCGTCCTCTGCTTATTACAACCTGAGAATGTGAAAGAAGGTTACGGCAGCACCAGAAGGAAAAGATTTGTATTCACTTCTAATCAAAGCATACACACCACGGCCTCGGTGACTGGGGTGACATTAAAGATGACATTTCATCTTCTTGTCATTCAATCCTTGTCACTGCTGCCCTTTTCAGAGGTGAAAAATAATAGTAGCAAGATGAAGAAAAAAAAAAAAAAGAAAGCACTTCAAAAAGCCCGCAAAGCCACCCAAAGTCAGTATTTATTGAATCTGCAGGACCACCATCCTGGTATTTATCTTTGAGTGGTCAGTGTATCCTTCTCTCCTCTAACTGCGCAGGCTAATACCCTTTGGTGTGAAGCCTGATTGTTTAACTGAGCCTTGTCAGAATACGTTTTAGTTCATTTCCTGTTACAGCTGTCTACAAACAGGGCGTCTAAGGGTCAAGTGTTCAGTTGCGAAGTCAAAATGTTCACAGCGCCGTCTTTGAAGTCTTTGATGGCCACTAGCTAACAAAAAAATGACTGTATCCATGGTCACCGGTGGTGAAAGAGCGAGAATGTGACCGCTCACTGCGGCAGAGATCTCCTGGTTCAATTCAAGGTCAGCCGACTTTTCACACTTCTCAGACTCCGTCATACAAGATTCACTTACAGGAAATTCAAGCCGCCAATGAGTTTCCTCTCTTGTCACACATTTGCTTTGTTATACCTACAAATATTTGAGAGCTATAAATGCTTTCCTTGTTTCTATTCAGTTACCTTGGAGGATTTCCTGTTTGTTCATGGGATGAATCAGTCATAAATGGATAGAAAGGTCATAAGTTCAGGACTCTTTAGAAGTTTTTGGATAGGACAGTGTGGCCCGGTTATCTTCCATGTGTGGTAAACATGTTTGTGAAAACGGAGCGCATTCCTGTGGCAGATCACCGAAAGTGCCACAAAGTCACTAACAGTCACAGGGTGGGAGGTACAGCTAGCCTTTCTCCTGACTGGACCCTTCTCATGGAGGCTGTGGGAATGGACCAAAGGAATCCACCCACAAGAGACTAAGGGTGAGACATGAATCT
>JAOWBL010000023.1:5694021-5707317 GCA_028564865.1 Zenarchopterus dispar
ATATATATATATATATATATATATATATATATATATATATATATATATGTATATATATATTGACCCTGTGTTCTGAATATTAGGCATTTTACATATTTGGTCAGGGTAATGCAAACTAGTTATGAACTTAGTACATTATCTTGATCTAGAGTTGTCTAGAGAGAATTTTGCTTTTTTTAACACAAGACATTTTTATGGTTCCGAGCTGCCAGCTGTACAACAATATTTTCATGTCATGCTGCTGGTAACAATTTATATAATAATCCTTAATCTTCTTAGTTAACTTCAGCTGACTCCATTCAGCAGACCAACACAAAAGTACTTTATCTTTCTAACTTATACTGCTCTCCGAAACAAATCCCTATTATTGGCTAGTCTGCAACACAGAAGCAGAGAGAAAGTGTGATCATTCAGACAAACTTGTGAATACCATTAAAACCACGCCAGCCAATGTTCAGACTCACTCATAAGAAATTGGAAACTAATGCTAAACACTCTGCTTTGTTTCAGACACATGTTTTAAAGGATTTCCGTTAATCATACTAAAATGGGCTCTAAGTCATTAGCTGTGCTGTCCGGCGTTTTGGATGCAGTCAGACAGACCACCTTCGAGCTATAATATTTCAGATAATCCTAGCACTCAAGTATATTAATCAGGCCCAGTCTCAGCTCCAGATCCTCTGAATCAATTTCTCTCAATCAATATGAAAATAACAGGAAATAACCTTGTTGTGGCATGTACACTGAAAGTTTCTCTGTGAATTCTTGGAATTCTTTTTAAAATCTCACTTATTACTGAGAATAAATAAAATCATTGTGGTATGGCTCTTTTACATTTATGTTGATGATAAAAATTCTTGTCTAAATGTTGCCTTTGAGACCTATTTGTTTTCTTGATGACCTTGGTTTCCTCTGAAGTGAAGATTTAATACAATCTGTTCGATCACTTATCCAGCCTGTTATTTATAAATAAGAGTTTTATGAATTAAGTGAATTATGAATCTGATGAATTATGAATCTTCACTTTGTGGTGACCCCTAAAGGGAGCAGCCAAAAGGAAAAGAATAAGAAGACTTTACTGAGGCGAATTGGAGTAAATGAATTACAGTGAACTGGAATAAAATTGAATTAGAATAAAATTGGATTAAACAAGGTTGTACTTAATTCACCTGTACTGAACTAGGGATGATGTTTGTTCTGAGTTGGCACAATACAAAATAAATTGAAATTAACTGGAGCCTTCCATTTTCCTGTTTGAAAGGAGCATTCAGCATTGTTTGTCTTGTTGTTTTTAATTACATACCAACATGTTTACCTAATTTCTTTATCAGAGTATGAGCCCTTTGAAAATTTAAGCGTAATAGTTTTTTTTTTTTTCTTATTCTGAGATGCCGGTGTTTGATTATTTTTCTGTATTAAAGAAAATTGAGGCAAATTAGATTATTTGAACAGTAACAGCTAATTTTAAGAAGGAAAGATATTTGTCCCTAGATCGTGACCTTTACATTAAAAATCATAATAACACAGTTTATGAATAATAAAGTAAAAATCTCTCCCTCTCTGGATTCAAGAATCGTATCCAGTGAATATTGTACTTGAATTGACTGAATACCTATTTTTACTTTTCTATATGCATCTATCTCTCAGTAAGTGTCTGCACAGGATATTCTCCAAACTCCTTGTCTATTTCCTCCCTTTTGCAACATTTTCTGACTTTTGCCAGTTTCAGTTTATAACTTAAATGTGCAGCATAAAATTAGTCTTTCAGTTTTAGGAGCCCCATTTTCCCTTTCTCTTTTAGTAGCTGAATAGCCTCATATTTAGCTCTTTTACGTCCCCAAATAAACGTTGAAATAATCTTGTTCCACATTGTGAAAGGAAGTTGTGGTTATTTCTACTGGCAAAGACTGAAATAGACAATAGAGTCAATAGTAAAATTGACTCTTTTATTATCTAAATTCTTGGATTAAGATCTAGTGGCAAAGCAAAGCATAGCGTCATTCAATCTATTTGTGTAAACACTTGATTTATCTTATAATTGGTTCTATATCATTCAGCATTTTCTTAAAGTGTTTCCTTTTGTAATGATTTTCTTTAAAATTCAATTAAAAATGAATGTATCCTGGACATTTTTTGATAGGGTAGTAAAATGCAACTATATATATATATATATATATATATATATATATATATATGTTTCTCTTTTCTCCTGTCACTGTTTGAGTTTGAATATTTTGGGTAAATCCATTAAGAATTTGTTTTATTTATTTATTTTTTCCTTACAATTTAGTGGCTCAGGAGCCAACTTCTTTAGAGTTTTGCTTCAATAGTATATTCCTTTTTTTGGCCTCCAATGTTAGTAAATGATTAATCTTTGTCTTTAAATTCTTCATTTGTTTGGTACCCACTGGTTTTTTGATATTCCCTTGATCCTTCTCTAATTCCCTTAATCTTTTGTTATATTTCATGCTTCTTTTATCATACTCTTTTATCATATGCAGTTTTAGCAATGAATTACCCCCTAATGATTGTCTTCACCCCTGCCTCTCGCCTGGGATGGGCTGGGATTGGCTCCAGCAGACCCCCGTGACCCAGAAATGGAACAACGGGTTTAGAAAATGGATGGATGGATGGATGATTGTCTTCATGGCATCACAGGATAATTGTGTCCATTCATCTTTTTATAATATTCCTCTCTTCATATCTATTCTTTCTTTTGTTCATTATTCAATATCTCTACATCGAGTCTCCATAATGTTTGTCATTTTCCTGTTTTTTTAAGAATAGCTTTTGAATGTAATGGGTTGTCCTTAGATGCATCTGCTTCTCCTATCCTACACTCCTCTAAATATATATTTAAAAATAAGTCTGTTCTTGAATGGACTTTATGTGTAGCTGATTAATGTGTAAAGTCTTTCTCCAAGGGATATAGATATCCTCATATATCAAGCATTCCCATTTCCTCTAATCAAATATTTATGAACTTTGCCATCCGCATTTTACTTCTATTAAGACTTGTTTTATCTATCCTGTGATCCATAATCACAAATAAATCCCCTCTGTGAATTTCCTTTTGTTTCTCTGTGTTTTTGCAGCTTTTTCAACAACACAAATCTGAAGAAATGTTTATCGCTTTTGGAGGGGCACATGTACTTATAAGTGTCACTGTCTCATTTTCTATTCTACCCCTTACAATTACACAGTGTATCTCTTAATCTTTCACTTCTTTTTCCTATTCAAACTGCAATGCATACCAAATAGCAACACCTTTCCTACATCCTTCTTTATATAAACTATAATATGTTTATAATTTCCCATGTTCTACCTGGGATAAACAGATTTTTAGAAGGAGTATGCTCTTATAGAAACATTCATTAACATCATGCTAATGCTACTATTCATATTTTCAAATTACTGGCTCTTCATATTATGCTCCAAGATCATTTGGTATAGAATATCAACAAACAGCTTTTAATTTAACATCAACCAGTCATACAAACTTCCAAATGGGGAAATCCCCATTTCCATAAGGGTTCTTCCCTAGATAACACAGTTTCATGGTAGTTTGTGTGATACAGTAGATGCAGTAACAGCATTTAACGCATTAGATCAAATTCACCAGCATGCACATCCAATAATTACATTCATGATACAACAGCAGAACTTTCTGATTAATGTATTTCAACCAGTGTTGTTGTTAATGTTGATTCTACTTTTACCCTCTCAATTTCAATTTCACTTATGCATTGGGATAGTACTCATTCCCACACTGCGTATGCAAATACACAATGTACGTGTACAGGCTACACTGTGTTAAGGGTACTTGTGAAAGTATGTCCTTTGGCACATTGTTGTGGTATCAGACTAATATGGCTAACCAGTGGATGGCTGCTGGCAAGAACAGCTGTTTTCTCCAGCTGAGCTAGCCTCTAAGGTGTTGTCCACCTTTTCGGATTAACTAGCTTTGCCTGGACTGAACTCTGACAAAATCCTGGTGGCCCCTATTAGGCTTGGGGTCAGTTTGCCAAGTGCTGGCTTGTCTTTGGGTCTAAGGGAGCAAATTAAAAGCCAAAATAGATGAGGTTTCAATCCAACAGTCACTCCAACAGTTTTTCACCTCATCATTTTAATTTGATTTATTTCTATTTTCCTATGTACAGTCACCGCCCACATTAATAGGTTTCCCCATCTATACCTAATAAAGTGACATATATTTGATAATAATTTCCAGTATAACAACACCATCTCTCTTGAGATTATCCATCCAGATGGACCCTTATGTCTATTCAGGGTCACAAGGATTTGCTGGAGTCTATTCCAGGTCTCTTTGGGCAAAAGGCAATGGTACACCCTGGACAGGTCACCAGTTCCTTGCAAGGCCACATGTAGACAAATAACCAGGCACTTACCCCTATGAGCAATTTAAAATCACCAATTAACAAAATATACATTTGTTTGGACTGTGGGAGGAAGCCAAAGTACCTGGAGAAAACCTACACAAGCATGATGAAAACATGAAAATTGCTCTGCCAATTCAATTCAGTTCAAAAGTGTACCAACTACCTGCCAAATGAGAATATACCTCTTACATGGCTAAGTAACTATTGTACACACAATATTTGATCAATTTGCTTATCTATTTTTGTATTGTGTGTGACGTCAATTCAAACAAGACATTTGTGTGTTTATCTGTGTCCTCCATGCCCCACCTTCCCGCGCCCTAACCAATCACAGCAAAGAACGGCTGCGCGAGGGCCTCGCCATCTCGGCTCGCGACCGTAGAGCTGCTGCAGGAGAAAGAGAAACGAGCACGAGCGCACGGTGGGGGGAGGGTCACGTGTGTATACACCGTAGAGCTCCACAGCGCTCCAGCAGTAGTAAAGTCAGTAACGGTCGGCCCCTTTCAGACCAATCATCGTACGAAAAGTTGACAGATGAAGCGCAACTAAACGGAAATCCACTAAAAGCCATCTCCTTCGTCGTGCTTTTCCTTTTTCAGGTTTTACGAGCTCGCCCAGAAGCGGAGAGACTTTTTAAATTCGCCTTTATTTTTCTGTTTTGTGAAGCAGCTGAGAAATGCCAGTGGAAATGCTACATCCAAACTCCATGCCTCCGTAGTAGGTTTGTCACCCATCCAAACCTATACGCTTGTGGTGAGTACTTTCCAATTGTATCTGCTTTTCCATCGCTGATAGGTCAGTTTTCCCATTTTTTTTCTTCTGAAAATCAAAAGTTGATTTGTCCTTAGTTATATGGTAGAGAAAGTCGCGTTGCTTTTGCCAACTTTAGCAGCATAAATTGCTAGAATAAAGGTAAAACCGTGACAGTCGTCTGCTCCTGTCTCTCTGTAGTCAAGTGTGATGAAAAGATAACGATAAACTGACATTTTCTTAGCTTTTTTCCCCCCCGCTGTAGAAACTCGGCGATTCTAAGGAGATGTGGAAAACATCACGGGCTTTCGGTTCAGGAAAAAAATAAAAGCAGTTTGAAGGAGATATTTCAGGTGAAGGGGGCCCTCCACTGCTCTTAAAAAGTGCAGGCTTTGTCAAAAATACACCTTCTTTTGTTGTCATAACATCTTCCAGTGGGACTTAAAACAAATGGAATGGCATGATGAGTCTGTTTAGTTGACCCACAGTATTATAAGCTGCAAGAAGAAAACAGCTTTATAAAACTGACCACTATATCCACTCAAATGTTTATCTTAGGCTTTTAGTGGGAAACTATTATTCGTTTTCCTGACACACACAGTCCTTGTAATGTTTTGTATATTACACGATCTTAAACACAGTTTACATCTTTGTATATATAACAAATATTACACCTTTTACTCACTTCTCAGTAGCCCATAGTCTTAATTCGATTACTTATGTTTGAAATGTTTAAGTTTTTACAACACATAATTGGGATGATGCATGTACTATAGTATCAATAAGTATTGCTTCAATATTTTGTTTCATTTGTATTTATTTATTTTTTTAAACACCACTTTTTAAATGGACATTACTGCTCCCCGACTGAGACACTCCTTAAGAATCAGGTTTTGCACTTGTCCTCAACTTCTCCCATGTGACCAAAGGGGATATAGATGTGCAGGCGGGCTTACAGTCAGTAAGCCTTCTTTGTGCTGACCGTTGAACTCTGACTTTGTTGTTGCCTATCCCGGTCAAACATGCTGCCAGAGAGATATCGAGGACACTGCTGAGACTGACCGTGACCTGTGTTTGACCAGGTTCTATTAGAGCTTAAAAACAGGTGTTAAAAAAAAGAAATTTTTTTTTCTTCAAATATAATCCAGCATTGTTCACTGTAGCAGTCTTTCCATGTTTTGGATTTGCTCTGTTTTTCTGTTTGTTTTTTCTTTTGCTCAGTCAAGATTTATGGATTAACTGTTTAACAAGACAAGTATATAACTGATGTCAACATCTGGCTTGCAAAAAAAAAAAAAAACCTCTTGATTTGCCACTCACCTCTGATGCCAGTTTATACAATCTACATGGGTTGTGTAACATTACTTCCTTTCTGTAGAATTTGGTTTTGGTTCATTTGCAAATACAGGAACCAAATCGTGACATCATGCTCTTTCACTACTTTCTGAGAAGAGCCTGTAAATTCCTGTAACAGTATATGAGGGGCGCGGGGTCGAATATGTCACACTACTCCCATCAGCCGGCAAAATTTGGCTTCAGAAGGCTAAGACGTCAAGCACATAGGCGTCACTGTTGAGAGATCATGTTTGGCAGGGCTGAAGCATGCTGAAGCAGGACCTCCCCCTCTGGGAATCTTTAACTTAACTACTTATGATGAGGAGTGCATCAGAGAGTTCAGAAAAGGCTTGTCCAAGCCCACAAATGCAGTCAGAATCATTTGCAAGAAGAACTAGACAAAGACTTTTCTAAAAGCTCCCTTCTAGTTTGTTTTCTCCAACAGAATTTTTGATTTGTCTTTGTCAATATGTGAAAGGCACAGATCTAGAAATGGTAATCTTTCTTGCATGATTAATGCAGTTTTAAAGCCAAAAAAACAGGATGAGCCTTTTTTTTTGTTTGTTTGTTTTTTTTTACTAAACTGTTCATATCTAAATGAATATAGTCTTAAAAAGACCAGTTACATAACTTCTCTAACACCCCTTACTGTATGTTGTGATAGTACACGAGTATAACACTTGGCCATTTTCACTTTGACACTCACTTAAGTGAGTGTTAAAATAAGGGGTGGGTGGTGGGGTGCTTGGTTTTATCTCACATTTTGAGAATTATTTATCCGTTTTCACTGTCTTTTTGGTTATGTTTAGGCATTAAAGACCACTTGGGTTAGTTCAGGTATTAAAAGAAAGTTACTTAGTTAGGTTTAGGCATTAAAACTATTCAGTAAGGTTTTGGCATTTACATTTGCTTGTTAGGATATTTAAAATAAGTGGTTGAAAGTGTAGCTCGATTTGTGCAATAACCATGCTTTGAGCGATTTTTAGCATAATTAGAGAAGGTTTGAAAATTTCTGAATTTGGAAAAATGGTCATAGTTTCGGTAACTGCACAACCTATCATAGTCTCAATTGTACACTGTTCTTTTAGTCTATTATTAAAAAATGTTGTAGATGCAGTGTAGACAAACATAAGGAACAGGAACCCAGTCTTGTAACTTGGAATTTTGACATGAGCTTATTCAGTTATATCTTATAAGATCCTGTGAGACTTCAAGCTGGGACACCATTTTAAAAATATACCCTTCAGCTATGGAAAGCTGCTCCATGAGCCAATGTGTTAATGAAAGGCTGGAGGAGTCGTCTGTATACAGTAGGTGCTAATGAATGAGAAGAGCCAGCCACAGAGCTGTTAGTGCTCTGTAATAAATCCCAACTTCCCCATCATCGTTGTCCTCTGAAGTGATGAGAGATGTGAAGGGAAACAAAGTATATGTACTATACATTAAAAAAAAGTGGATCTGATCGATAGGACTGGATGTTTGTGAAACGTGTGCTTTTTAGCAATGTCTGTTTTAGTCAATGAGTCACTTAGCTGCTGTGTTTACAAGAGGGCTTCCCAGTGCTCCTGTAGTTGTGACGACATGTTCGAAGTGTAACTCTACACTTTCCTCCTCCCGATCCACTGCTACGTTAGCTCTGAGCTCCAGCCTGCTCGACAGTCTCATTACAGACGCAGTTCGCTGTAGAGGAGGGCCAAAGCTGCTGCTGTGTGTGTGCGTGTGTGCCTGCCAAAAAAAAGCCCCTCTGTAGTATTATTACGTAAGTGAAGAGAAAAATGTTTTCCTTTTAACTGGTGCTATTGCTCATCTTTGTGAAAACAAAACTCTATTCCTACTCTTTGTTCCAGGAAGAGGTTTCTAGAACATTCTGCACAGACTGCTGCACATATTTTTTGTAAGATTGGTTTTGTTTTTAGATGAGATAAGTCAGATATTTCATTCATTTCAGACTAATTATGACTAAAGAAATAAAATCCTCTGGAGTTGGGGTGACTTAACACTACTCTCCTGTAATATAAACATCTCTTTTGACTTGACTGAACCTCATTAAATGATTTATTTAAAATGATCTGACATATTTATGTAAAGCATTTTTGAATATTTTCTGCTCGACCAGGCTTCAAAATACTGACAGCGTAACCTTTCAAACTCCAACCTACAACTTGTTCTCCACTGAAACGTGCCTCACATACATCTCATTCTTCATAAATCTACCCATCACTGCATGCCAAGCCCAGTCAACTTGAGAGTGCTTTGGACGCGAGATGAGTGTGCTCAGCTCAAGGCAGCAGGAGCACCGAATCTGTCTACAGACTTTTTCCGCTTTATCCGGCTGCTTGACGATCCGAAGACCGCAGCTCTGCACAGGCAGCAGGGCCCTCGCCATGTGACAGCGAGAGAAAGAGATGCAGAGGCAAAGCGAGAAAGAAGGAGCTTGCCAGGGTGTCAAACAAATGAAGTTTTGTATTCTTCCACCAGAACAAGGACTTCATTTCGTGTGGCCGGAGAGGAGAAACGGTGGGGATGGAGGCTGAGCGAGCGCATTAAGTATATTGTGAGGCGTTTGTATTCAGTCAGTGAGATGCAGTGAAGTGAAATTAACAATGTTACCCGGGGAATAATGGCTGATTCGTGGCTGATGTGTTTTTGTGTCGAGGCCTCGCCTGCTCCTCTTGCCAGAACAGACAACAAAAACAGAGAAGGGTGAAATCTGCTTATTAAGTTAAAGAAATGTGTATATTTTTCACAAAACGCACAGAGACATTGAGGATTTTTGTTGAAAATTACAATACTGTTGAGACTTTTTTTTCTCTTTTAAATTCACATGAGTGTATGACACTAACCTGTCTCCCAACTGTCTGCCTGCAGTCTATCAACTGAAAGTGTCTGACCAGTGTAGAGCCCAGCGATGTGGATCTGCATGCTTTACAATGAGACAGACACCAGCGTGGACTTCCGGCTCTGCCAGGACTTTGGCCTCATTCTGTCCATCTTCTCCGTTATCTACCTCCTGGTGTGTTTCCCTTTGGGGCTGTGCTACAATGTGCTGCTGGTCCTAGTGAACCTCTCCAACAAGGTGTCCATGACCATGCCAGACGTCTACTTTGTCAACATGGCCATCGCGGGTCTGGTGCTTAACCTGGTGGCGCCCGTGGAGCTCCTGAGTTCTACGTTCACCCGTTGGCATGCATGGGAGTACAACAATGAGGTCTACATCACTCTACTCATCCTCTTCAACATCTCATCTCTGGTCATTATGTATTCCACCACGCTGCTTAGTCTGGACTACTACATAGAGCGAGCACTCCCCCGTACGTACATGTCCAGCGTGTATAACACCAAGCATGTGTGCGCGTTCATCTGGGGTGGTGCTGTGCTGACCAGCTTCTCTTCGCTGCTGTTTTATGTGTGCAACCACATCTCCACTAAGATGGTTGAGTGCTCCAGAATGCAGAACAAAGAGGCTGCTGACGCCATCATGATGTTCATCGGCTATGTGGTTCCGGCTGTGGCCGTTCTTTATGCTTTCGTCTTGATCTTGCGCATCAGGAAGGAGTCGACACCTCTGGATCAGGACTCGGCCCGCTTGGACCCGTCTATACACAGGCTGCTGCTAGCCTCAGTCTGTGTTCAGTTTGTGCTGTGGACCCCCTACTACATGACCCTGTTGGTACACACTGTAGCTGGCGCGCCCGGATATATCAGTAATGCACATTATTTTCCGACCTACTATTTCGTGAGATGCGTGTCCAAACTGCTGGCTTTCTCTAGCAGCTTCGCGATGCCTCTCATGTACAGGCAGATGAACAAAAACTTCTCCAGCAAGCTTCAGCGGCTGCTCAGGAGACTGCCCTGCAGAGAGCAGTCCTGCCCTCATGAACGCTCAGTAGTGCAGCAAGTGGTGACGTGAGACCTCCACCTTCCACCGCCTTCCCATCTGGGAGATCAGAGGCACCCCTTCAGCTCCACCTCTTGGCATAGCCAGCACTTATCCCCTCCCTCCCCCGCCTCCTGCACAGGGCCAGTATCTGACTGGGCTTCCTCAATGCTCTGGACTGTGTTAAGAGCAGCACGGCTAACTGTGGAATTTCCTGTCACTTTCCAGGATTTTATCTGATTTATCCATTTTGCAGTGATAGGATAAACTAAGCAAAACCACTAAGTGCTGCTTTTATTTTTATTTTATTTTATTTTTTGTCAATGAGTAAAGCTCTGCACCAAGACACATGGGCTTTTAAATGGTGGTAAAGTTAGTAAATCATCCAGTAACTAACACCCACAGGGACAGTAACTGTGTAGCTTGTTGGAAAACAGTCTCCAGCACTCATACTGGGTGTGGGTTGATTTTTGTTTTATTTTTATTTTTATTTTTTTTAAATCAGTATGCAAGTTTGGCTAATGCGCAACTGCCTAGATATCACTGTAAAGTCTCAATATGCTGTGATTTTGATTTTAATTTTAAATCTTTAGAGTCACAGCATGATGCTCTCCACAAACACAACCAATAAGCTGTAAACTTTAATTATCATGTGTGTTTCTAAACAGAACTCTCTGCACCCCAGCATTGATGGATGGCGAGTGTTTTATCAACAACCCATCATGGCTTGTGTGTCAAACCTCCGAACCAGCATGTGGTTCTACCAGTGAATTTTTTTTTTTTTAAATGCCTCCAAACTCGAAACCTCAATCACTTGAATGAGGAAACGGCTCTTCTCATCATGTTCAGCTGAGCTCAGTTTTCTTTCAACTTAAATGCGCTTCGATTCCTCCATCATCAGATAATGTAAGCTTCATGTTTTAAAATATGATGTAAAATATTGACGCTGTCATAAAATGTTTTTCTTTCTTTCTTTTTTTTTTCCTATCATAACCAGAACCACCCTGTAGCTATAAGGGAATGTAGTTATGAAGATATGTTCACAATGTGGTTCTGATCCACTCTCAGGCAAGAGAGATTATTCCCACATGTGTTGAGCTCCTCAGCAGATTTGCTACAGTAAATTTATGGGCACCTTCACCACTTTGAAACCAAAAGAAATGCTCTTAACAAAGATTCAGGGTTCAGACATAACCGGTATACCTCTTGAGACCTCTGTTGAAATAATTATACAAGTTAATCATAAGCCACACAAATAAACTCAACAACTTGAGCTGCCACCCCAGTGTGTGTGAGTTTAAGCTGTGTTTGGCTTGTGCAGGAATCATGTATGCAGAACGTCACATGGGAGCTTCGGTCCCGTATGGAGCCTTGAGGTGGCGGCATGTGCATTCCCTACATTTCACATGAGTGATTGGGAGGTTTTGTCTTGGTAGAAATATTCAGACTCTCTGGGTCAAAGTGAAAGCAATGTCAAAAAGTCTCCTGGAAATATGGAAATCCTGCACACCAAACACCTGCTAGCAGTGTGTTTGAGACAGAAACCTTTAAACCATAAACGCTGCTTTGTTTTCCAGTCTGCTACAAAGTAAAAATGAGCAGAGGATTCTTGTAGTGATGGAGCCACTTGTAAAATGACAAATAAAAATATAGCATTGCACAATGTCTGTTGCATCACTGCATTTGTTTTCTTTCTTTGTTTGTGAACAAGAGGACGAGCTTGTTAGTCCCTATGTGAACGGACATACAGCACCTGCCAGCCGGGGCATTCACTTTTATACAAGTCAAAGGTGTTAACATCATTAACTTCCACTAACAGACAACAAATAGTCATCACTTAAGACTGTAAATAACAGTTTAATATTAATGAAGCAAATAAACTTGGAAAGTTTTCCTGAGTGTATCTCACTGTAAAATCAAGATGTACTAACAGGGATTTTTTTTTTCTTTAAATCATTAAGCTTAAGACATGGTTTCGTGCACATTCCATGATTTTCGGCATTTTGTTTACCAGAAATTTCCTGTGTCGGTCTCTGACTTTTTTAACTCCATGGTGGCATCTGCAGTCGATCAGTGGGAAGTGGTTTTCAACTGGAACTGCGTTTACATTTTGAGCTACAGTATATATGTCAGTCTCTTTATAAAAAAAGATCTTGTACATATTATAACTCAGTTAATCATTATTTAAAGCTCAGTTCAAAGTCTCTGTGCTTACGGTTCACTTAGAAACAGAAGACGAGCTGTTGTGCACGGACAGATGAGTGGTCACACAGAGGTCATTTATTAAGATGTCATTTATTTTTAGCCACAGAGCTGATACATGATACTAAAAGGAGTCAAAGATTGGTGGCAATTCTTTCCTTTTTTTTTTTCTTCAAACCAGAACATTAATTATTTAATCACTCTTCAAATACTACTCAAATTAAAGTGACCTGAATCAACCGTTTCTCTGTTTTGTCAGTTTGCAACACTTGAACACATTTTCATCAGACTGCATGTAATTTAAACTTTTTCAGCTTAAAAAAAAATGTTATTAATCCTCAAGAGGAAATTAAGAACTTAGATTATTTTTGATGTGAGAATATTTGACTTGAGGCCACTGAAACCTAACTTTACACGTGTCATATTGATAATGAGACAGATCAGAAATTCTGCTTCTGAGTGTGAATCTTTATCTGTACCAAATTACAATGCATGCAAAGTAAAAGTCAGTGATGTGCATAATTTACAGAGATGGCCATTAAAGTGCACCCTGCTGCTGCTAAAACCACCTGTAAACTATCAGAAGTTTTGCAATATTACTTTGGACTTATATGTTCATATTCCATCAAAGTTTAATTGTTCCAGTGCAGGGTGTGACTTAACATATATATATATATGTATATATATATATATATATATATATATATATATATATATATATATCTCGTGTGT
>JAOWBL010000023.1:5707417-5723102 GCA_028564865.1 Zenarchopterus dispar
TATATATATATATATATATATATATATATATATATATATATATATATATATATATATATATATATATATATACATCATCATGTTTTAAGTCCAACATAGCACAGGAATAAAGCACAAAATAAAACATCCTTTTCAACTATGTCTTTTCAGCTCTGTTCATACCAAGCACCACCCATCTCACTTCCACAATGAAGCTCATGTTGAAATAAAATTTATTGTAGTTCCTCGACTGACCGATAGAGGGAGGTTCCAAAATGGAGTCAATTTCCATTGGCTCTCAAGTTAAAATGTCCAACTTTAGAGGGAAAATAAACATATTTACAGCCTGGTTCAAAAAAACATTTTGATCTCAATAGTTTGATTTCACATCCATGACAACTTTGAGGATGGGATTTTTTTTTTTGTACCATGAGAGTAGAGTTTATATCAAGCAATAAATTTAATTCTAATTTGTTTGATTGACAGTTGACTCAGCCAATCACTATCACCTCCTCATCCATAACTGTCATGCTACAGTGCTTAGCGAAGCAACCAGCTTTTTGTATTAACCCAGCTTTGGCAAAATGTGATGTCGTTTTTGATTTTGTTGACGAGTCAACGTGTTAAAAGGTATATCAATTAACATCAGGCTTCAAAATAGGTCAAAACCAATGGGTCACATGACCGAATGCTTTGTCCATTGTTTTATACACTCTATGGTTCATACAAACTGCAGGTGTGCCTCCTTTGAAGTCAGTGTTGCAGCTTTGTGCTACCAAGAAGCAGTTTGCCCTTTTCTGACTACACTGCTGAAATAAGGAAAACTTCAGTTCCTCACCACGGGAGGCCTGGCTCCAAAAGTGAAATTGGATGGTAAAGATTGGAAATCCTGGTAATTTGATCTACGTCTGTGATATCACAGTTCCTTGCAAATTTAACCAGCTCACTGAATAGCTGATTTTCAGAGACTTCATACAAACTTCTCATTTCCATATGCTCTCTGTAAATCCGTATGAAACAGACAACAACACAGTTCTTTTCTGAGGTTCAATGCTTGAATCCCATCCTCTTGCACTAATGTAAGTTAAGTAAAGTTGCTTGGAAAACAAGTCTGCAACACATTTTCTTCTGCAGAAAAGATTAAATGAACTCGCAAGTTTTACAACAACTAAATGAAGTTTGTTTTCAAAAGAAATAGCCAATGTTAGCAACGACAGCTCATGTGGTCTCTCTGAAATCCACCACGCAGCTTCAATCTTCTCAACACATGAGAGGCAAATTAGGCTCCAAAAGACACCTGGAAGAAGGAGTTTCACAATTACGTCATGGAACACTGAGGTTCCCATAGGAATGAATCAGCTTCTAGGCATATCACAGGATTGTATCAAAGCAGATCAAAACAAGACGAAAGTGACAAATCTCTGTCATTTGAAAGTTTTTCAGCTGGTAGTCACTTCAGAACCCCAAGTACATGTTTTCAAACACACAAAAATAGATGTTTTGTAATGTCCCCCTTGAAGATACAAAATACCAGGCCCTCAGTTCTAAAATGAAAACAGATGCAGTCTTGTAATATGTTACAATATACTCACCATCATCTGGAAACAAAAGATCACATCATTTCATATTAGTTTTCTCATGTTGTATCGCAGGGAAGCTTCTTAACTGCACAAGCTGCACTCTTGAAAAGCAGGAATGCTGATTTAGCACAGTATTTAATGTGTTGCATTAGCCTTAATGTTGTTTTTCCCCTTAAGAGGCTCAGCCAGACCTAAAGTATGAGGGTCAATTTCAGCAACGAACTGCATCAGACCACCTAAGTTGACTGAACGTTTGGCTCACAGCTTTATATGTTTTGTTTGGCACGTTTCAGACTCAACCTCCGACCACTGTTGTTTTTCTTGATATGGCTGAAATTGGGCTGCACAGCTTTAAGACAAGAACAAGACCGGACAGGTTACAGATGCTATTTCAGACAAAGTAAATGAAAGAGAACAAAGGAAGTTATTTAGTGCATGAAAGATAGGAGATAGTATAAGGGAGCTGCTCGTGAATGGATTCACAAAAAGAGCAGCAGAAACAGATACAAAAATGTACATATGATCTGAACAGATAATTACCCTGCATGTAGAGCATACTTCTGGTGCATAGAGCAACATAATGAATTGTTCAGGACAGAGCACATGCTTCAGGGAGAAGCCTTCCTTTTTGACCCACCACATCATTACAGCTCTGGGGAGACAAGTGGATCAGGGCAGATGCTAGAAAAACAACTCAGACTTCCTCTCTTGCCAGTCCTGTTCTTTGATTCTCATCTTCACAAAGAAGAGCAGAAACAGAAGAAGAAAAAAAATCCTAGCATCAGCTTAATGTCAAAGTTAATGTGGCCTAGAAACGGTGTCATGCAGCTCGACTAAGCAGGATGTTCCAAATCAGAGTTTGTGGTTGTGGCTGTCGGAGGTGCTGGGTAGAACCAGCAGCACATCAAACTGGTAAGTGGAGGCAGATGACGCCATCGCACCCTTCCTCCTCTAGACCTCCCACCTTTTCTTCCACAAAACACAAGCAATTAAACCCCACAAGTTCCCATTAACAAGACTTTTAACTTGTTAATGACATGCCACATTAAGGTGAGGTGCTGAGCAAATGGACAGTTACTGTATTAACACGTTTTCACAGCAACGCTACAGTTTTGGGGTTACAATCATCATCGTAATAAAAAGAGACCAAAATGAAAGGTCTGAATCTTCTTGTTTCCCATGACATTTGAGTATTATTTCTTGTACATCCTTTGCACAGTTCAACATGTCACCCATGAATGTACTCACTTTCCTGTCCATCTTCACAACCGTATGGGTTCTTTGTTTAACTCCTATCAGGCCTGTGCTTGTGAATCGATGTTAATTTCCACAACTTGCAAATTATTATCCACTTTTTAATGTCAGTGAGACACCTTGTGGACATAAACGTGGGTTGCATCCTCTCACATGACAATTAAAAATATGTTTATATTAGTGAGTGGCAGGAGGGGGGCACGACTAAATCTGCTACTGAAGCACGCATGTACTGCAAATTCAGAACCATGCAGATTCCAAAATTAAAGGCAAGAGATGACAAACTCTTCATCTGTGCAACCAAAAACAAAAGGCATGCAGTTGAATTAATTACAATAAAAAAATAGACCAAAAAGAAAAAATGCAATACTTTTGTTTTTCAAGGTGCTTAGATTTGTAGTTTGAATATAATTCAGTTTCAGTCCTTTTTACTAGATGCAAGATCCTCTTTCAATAAACCGGTCCTGAAAGAACATTTTCCATGTAAATGTATGGAAATAATTAGAGGGCTGGTTTGTTTTCGTCTTCTGAGTTGTCATGATGTAAATAAATACATAAAAATGTTTTCCAGTGACTTATGTCCAAGACCTACTGTATTTCCATCAGCTGTTGGACAAATACAGTTAATTTGACCAGATGTCATCGGTTGCTCTGTTTGAGAAATGCTCTAAGTTTCACCACTACTGCAGAGAACAGGTATATTTTCCTTCACTTGTTTTCCTTTCATTTCCTTTTCTGTGGCATTTTCTTACTTCATATTTTCCTAGAATGACCACTATATCCTGGTTTCCCCTTATCTGTACCACACACACACACACACACAAAAGAAAAAAGAAAAAGAAAAATCTGATTTTAGGTAACTCGCTACGGGAGCATTCAGACTTTTTGTGCTTCTTCATTCCTCATCGGAGCCTCGTACATGTCTGAAACCCTCCTTTTCTTAGCCTCAGAGACACTTTTCTGCTCTTCTCTCTTTTATCAAAAACTTGTTTGTGCCAGCAGGGTTTCTAGCTGCCACATTGACCCCGTTTTTCTGTGCTGCTCCATATCGTGCTTCTTTGAGGCACAAAACTGCATGCTATCTGTTCACGAGACGGCAAGAGATATTTCTGTTTTCCACAGTGACTCTTCCCATGTGTACCCTTGTCCTTGTAATTATTCACACTGTCACGATTACATTATTAAAACATGCTAATGACTCAGATTCATTATCTGCACAGTGGTTTTTTTCACTCCTCCCTCAGTCTTTGATGCCTGAGGTTCTTACAGTGCCCTTTCTTACCGACAACCTCTGACATGCTGCGAGCAGTTAGAGCCGCAAAATCAAGACGGAACCAAACAAAACCAAGTCATCAACTCATGGTCCACAGCTGGGCGCAAACATCAGACGGGTTACATTTAACAAGCTGACATCTAGCACTGAAGTGCGAAACTTTAACATTTTGTTTATGGCAGGATAAAAGACTATATAAATCTAGAATTTCTGAAAATGTGTTAAAGCCAAACCGTACCGTTGAAAGATTTCTGAAATGGTGCATGAAGTACAAATGAGTCAGTAGCACTGATCCAGCCTCCTTTTTGCAAAATCTCACAGAATACACATGATGAAACAAATGTAAGATATAATTTTTTTTTAAAGAAAAATCATCCCAGTATAGTCAAGTCCTTGTAGGAGCCTGTTTCTGTAAACTGTACTCCTCAATACGAAGAAATTTAGGAGTGCCTTAACTTTCTCGTCTTCAGCCCCATGAAATGCACTTCCTCTGCTTCGTTTCTGTTGTTCCTCATATCATATTCAAAGAGGCTAAATGTTGCATTTCTGCACAGCACAGCTAAAGAAGCTGCAATTTCATATTTGCAGGCAACTTTAAAGCCACAGCTTTGACTTCTCTCTGGCCTCTGCTGGTCTGATTATATAACTTACCATCCTGTCAGGACCTTAGAATCAGAGCTCGTCTTTTAAATCCAAATAAAACCTCACCTTTTGGGGGAATCTGGACCCTCTTTGATTTTCTTTAAATCTTCATATGTCTCTGAACTTTTACTATATAACATGCCAGAGTTAGGGCAATCTTCGATGCATGATTAAATGGCAAGGTTTGGGTCAGGAACTAAAACACTTGAATCAAAGCAGTTTTATTGGTTCCATCTTGTCTTTCGTACATGTAAGTTAACTACAAATATTTCACATACGACAGTAAATAGACGCAAAAGGAAGGGAGTTCATGGCCTCTGCTCCTAATTGTCATATTTGTGAAGATGAAGCAATGAACTCTCCTCCGGCTGCATCTATTGATAGTAATTTGCAGAACATTAGATGTGGACTTGTGACAAGACAGCCTAAGCTGAGAGTTCTCTTTTTAAAAAAACAATCCATTTTATGACGTTTTTGTCCTTTTACAGGACTTTGGTTTGTCTGCGTGGACCTGACACAATCTTCAAATAAATTATGACTTTTTTTTTTGTCTTTTTATAAGGGGCTTAAAACAGCGCTTTATTTTGATGTTTTTATGTTGGTTGCCATATTGTTATTATGATTATGATTATTATTATTTGTTGTTGCAAACAGATTCCTGTACATTCCTTTATAACTCTAAATTGTTTCTATTCCCTGTATTTGGTTGTCTTTACAATGAAATAGTAAAATCCTCAGTTCTTGAGGTCATCCAGTCTCTATAGTTACAGTGATGGAGCCAATATCCACAGCTTAATTTCACATCTCTGAAGGGAAGTAAATGAAGGGAGGATTTTAATTTTTAATTTTTTTATTTTTACCACAGCAGGTAAAATTATTGAAAGCAATACATTGATGCATAACTAAGGGTGTGGACTTTTTTTTTTTTTTTTTTTGGCTGTTCAGCCAGTAAATAGCTAACCCCACTTCCTCATCAGTCACCACTTTGCTCTGAAGCTTACTAAAAGCAGGCAGCTTGTGCTGATCCAGTGTCAGCTAAATGCGGTGGCCATTTCAGATTTTGCCACTGAAATGATATTTGAAACAGGATATTCTGCTGCAAAGGTTTGTGGGAAACTCTGCAGCTCCTCTGACGTGGATCGACTGTAGGACAAAGCAGCTTAGGCTAACTCTGATTGGGTTGGGGGTGTTCCAGGCTGCTTCCCCAATTGTTTGTTCCAACCATTTGCAACATGGCATGACACAGTATGAAGAAGAAAGGCTTCAAAACCCCTCCACAGAAAACCTATAGGTGAATTCATAAAGGGTTCATCCAGCCTATCGTCTAAAGAAGAAGAGAAAAGAGGAAAAGCAAACTGGAACGACAAGATCAACATTGAAGGAACTGTGGTGCATTTCTGTTTGTTGTTTGCATTGGTAGCAATAAATGAGACAACTCAGACTCTGAGACGGCTGAACAACATTACCTCCTGATCACAGCATATCTCAATAGCGCCGAGTCAGCCTATCACATCTCTTACATGCACACATATGTCATCCCACCCTGGTGTTTTTGGGGCCCCTCTGAGGATCTGTTTTAACCCCACAGAGGCTCCCAAAAATGTTCACTGTGGGGTCAATCCTTGCATCAATTCAACAATGTAAGTCCTGTAAAGCTACCCCTGTCAACCATAGATGGAAATAGGCTGTCTGTTTGGTCATGGCCGTACTTTGTAAAATAAAACTACTGGATGCCACATATTTAAACTCAAATGTCAAATTTTAGTTTGCATGGCTTAACGTTTTTGCTAGCTTTTACTACCAACTCTTTGAAAGGCTGGCAGATGTTAATAAAGTTCTTGACTTTAGAACGATGGACTCCAGATTGTTTGGCCTTATAATCCTATACTGATCAACAGTCACTTCTCTAAAATAACTTGGTGATATCGTTCCTTCTTTGCATTATGTTAATGCACTCAATTTGTTCAGACTGCCAAACTGCCAACTCTTTCTTTTAAGATATTGCTCATACTTGTTGATGATCAAATAGTCATATGCATTTAACCCTCTTAATTTGAAATTATGTTTTTGTTAAATAACTACACAGCGTGATAGGACCTCTCATTTTCATTTGATGATATATAAACCTAATTTTAAGACCTAGTGTGATTTTTTTTTATTATTATATCCTGAAAACCTTGGACTTGAAAGGTGGTGTACATTTCCATGACTGTGTAGCTTTGCTGTGGCAGATTGTAATTAAATGTCTGCACTCGTTGCACAAATATGCTGTTAATCCATCCCAGATGCCAAAAAGACATTACACCTGCCAGCATCAAATCAAAGAGCTCTCTACAGTCACAACCTAGACAGGTAATGTTGTTAAAATCATGATCCTCTCACTCCTTGCCCAGAAGCAAAGAGCCTGCTCTGTGTTACATGCATTTAGAGTCAAGTCTCATGATTAACATTTGGTTGATGAGAATGTAATTCTAGCATTGAGAATGAACATTAAATTAGCTTAACATATTTTACTATCCAAGGCAAACATTTATGGATCAATCATATTACCATATTACTGGACAAACAAGGTCGTGAGCAGTGTGTTTACATGACCTTTAATGACCCAGGTGAACAAATACTGTAAAAAAAAAAAAAAAAAAGGTATAAGTGGTTTCCATAACAACACAACCTTGGTAAGGCACACTCCACCTTGCACTTATTTACCATAAAGCCTTTTTTTTTTCTTGCATTAAAATCAGTGGATTGTGTTCCTGGATCTCTGTGGAGGTTGAACCACAAACTTGCTCAAATCACAAACCGGTGGGAAAAAAATTTCAGAATCTGATGAAGTATTGTGACAAAGCAAGGGGTGTCAGATCATCTCTTGCCTCTCCGCATCCCCGCCTTCCTCGCATCCCCAGACAGGGTTGGGCTAAACAGCAGGTGGTGCAGAAGAGAAGCCTGGACATGGGGTCTGCAAATCTCTGATTCTCTGACTCTGCACTGGACAAGCGTGGACGAGAAATAACTCCCAAATTTAAAGTAAGCATACTTTTTGATCACAGCATCTTTGCTGCTACTTTTAGAAAACTGCAGACTGAACTTAGACAGGAGATCTTCATCTTTTTTTTTTCTTCATAACTAGATTGCAGGAGTTCTATGTTACATCATCAGCTAGCTCTTAGTTTTTCTGTTGCATGTCTGGAGTTTCTGATTGCTGCTTCTCACTTAGCATCCAACTGATGTTATTTCTTTCTGATCTTGTTAGGAGGGTCCAAATCAAAACAAAAAAAAGTTTAGAACAAAACTATGTTCTTAAAAAGTGTTGTTGGAGTGTTAAAATCAAGTGTAATCAATATTTTTGCAAGAAGAAAACAATCCCTGAATTGATTTCTTAGCAGCAATGATATTTTGTGAAACAGTTACTGATGGAGTGCTACTTTGATTGATCATTTAGTCCTTTTCTCTTATTACTACAGAACAAATGCTATCCAGAACCTTTATTGATAAGTTTCGATGTTCCAAGCAAGTCTTTAAAAGCTAAGAAAAATATTTCATTCTGTGTACCACTTCTACAATGTGCATGAATTTATTCAGTGTTTATGTCTTGAATTACTGCTGTGAGGAGTGCTTTTAATAAGAGTGAATTAATATTCCAGAGGGTTTCTTCTGGTGGAAATAAAACCCAAAAGATTCTGAATATTCCCTAAAGGCTATGTTTACTAAACAGAGGATCGTATTTCGGGGAGAGTTTCACATTTGGAGGCTGAAAGTGCTTATGACTCTCAGAAATGTAAAGCATGGATTTTTGCTTTACTTATATATTAACTTAGTGTGATGTCTGTTGACTGGAACTTTCAAAAACAGAGAGTTGTCAAGTCGTAGTAGCAGCTTTGTTGTTCTTCTCACAAATGAATAGCCATAAAGTCTGTGCAAACCGGTTGGAGGGAGTTTGAATTGTCGGTGGATTTTAAAGAAGGATTTCAATGCATCTGTTTAAGTCTGGAGCTTGAATGTTAATGTGCTTACATAGGCGTATGTCATCCATTATGTTCTTTTGAAAAACTTTCATCAATCAGGTTTTAAATGAACATTTGAATTCAGTAACACTATTTTTTAAATCCTTCATAACTATGGAAGCTATTTTTTCCCCAAGTGTTTCCCCAATTTTTGATCATGTTTTTCTCTCTTTTTTTTCTCCTCTCGACTCCACAGCTCAGGTGTCACAGCAATAGCATACCTGGCCGAGGCTCGCTGAATAAAGATCCAAATGTACTTGAAGAGACAAAACCACACTCCAATCAGACAACTCAGAAGACGAGGACAAACCAGCCCTCTAATCTCAGGACCGCAGCCCGGACGCTAGGAATAATGTGACTAATTAAAAACAAAGGCCAAAGACGATTTTTTTAGACATGGAAGCGCATCTGCTTTGCATCAATAATTTACTGGCAGATGAAACTTGATGTCATCATGGGCTCAAACATCCCATAAATGTCTCTCTCAGCTCACATGGGTTCTGTCAGCATGTCGGTACAGAATGGGTGAATCTCTTTTCAAAGAGGCAAAAATGGGAACTACCATGGTTTAATGATGTAACACACTACTGTTGACTTTAATGTGGCCTCTCGGTGTAGGACCAACCAACTGCATTCAGCATGGAAGGGCAGGCAACAACTCTGCTCTGGAGATATGATAACAATACAGATCAGGTGAACACCTCATATGAGTACAACACTACAGATTTGAGTGAAAACTCTGACAAGTACCAGTCTTACATTATTGGTCTTTTCCTGTCCTGCTTGTACACCATCCTCCTTTTTCCAATTGGATTTATTGGCAACATCTTAATTCTGGTGGTGAATCTGAACCACAGAGAGAAGATGACCATCCCTGACCTCTACTTTGTTAATCTTGCTGTCGCAGATCTCATCCTGGTGGCAGATTCCCTCATTGAGGTCTTCAATCTGAATGAAAAGTATTACGACTACGCTGTCCTCTGCACCTTCATGTCCCTTTTCCTGCAGGTCAACATGTACAGCAGCATCTTCTTCCTCACGTGGATGAGCTTTGACAGATACATCGCCCTGGCTAGCTCCATGAGCAGCAGCCCACTGAGGACTATGCAGCACGCCAAGCTCAGCTGTGGCCTCATCTGGATGGCCTCCATCTTGGCCACCCTTCTCCCTTTCACTATTGTACAGACCCAACATAGGGGTGAAGTGCACTTCTGCTTTGCCAACGTCTTTGAGATCCAGTGGCTGGAGGTGACCATTGGCTTTTTGGTGCCTTTCTCCATTATTGGTCTGTGTTACTCTCTGATTGGCCGAATCCTCATGAGGGCCCAGAAGCACCGCGGACTGTGGCCTCGGCGGCAGAAAGCCCTGCGCATGATTGTGGTGGTGGTTCTGGTGTTCTTCATCTGCTGGCTGCCAGAGAACGTCTTCATCAGCATCCAGCTGCTGCAGGGCGCGGCTGACCCCTCACAGAGGACTGCTACCACCCTGTGGCATGACTATCCCCTCACAGGCCACATTGTTAACCTGGCAGCTTTCTCCAACAGCTGCCTCAACCCCATTATCTACAGCTTTCTCGGAGAAACCTTCAGGGACAAGCTCCGTCTCTTCATTAAGCAGAATGCCAGCTGGTCAGTGGTAAACCGCTTCTGCCACCACGGCCTTGATTTACACCTCCCTGTCAGGAGCAAAGTGTCAGAGGTGTGAATCAAAAGAAAAAGAAAGTTCCTCAAACGTATGTACCCAGTTCCTTCAACAGTTGTTCAGCGTTGCATTTTTCAGTAGTTCTACATTTAAAATGCTCACTTTTGGCACCAAAACAAGCATCCAATGACCCAGAGAAGAGTGAAAATGATTAGACTTCTGCATATCTTGCATAAACAACAAACACAAGGAACAAAGAGCTATTTCCATATCACCTGCACCATCATTTATTTTATCCAAGCGAATTTGGTGTCTATCAGTTGGTGAAAAGCTACTGGCAAGCAAGTGGCAAAGGTGCCTCATTATTCAACAAACTTCAAAGTAGAGGACAGCTTTTGTGTGGCAGACCGCGGGTAAAAAAATGTTAAAAAAAAGAGCGATCCCCTGCAGAAATATAAAGACTGCATGAGAGCTGCTGCAACACAGCCACATAGTGGAAGTGCTATATTACACAGAATCTAATCAGGCAAACCATTTGAGCTACAGCACCACATTTTCTCTGCGTCTTTCAGACACTACAGAAACAGGTTTTCATGTTTTAATGCAGTTTGTTTTGCTTTACTTTTCTTTCTTTCATTGTCTTTAATCTGAAAATGTCATAATGTAAAGTTAAATAACCATTAGACCATGCAAACATTTTTTTTAATCTCTACAAATAAAGGCATCATCTTGGAGATATGGAGAGAAAGTTTTCAATAAGACATTGGACAAGATTTGTTAAATAATGCATAAACACAAATACCATACATATTTGTTTTCCTGCACACAAACTGACTTCATAAAGACAGAATAAGCAGTGCGTACTCATGTATTCATCCAACCATGATGATACATGGTCTTAGAGCACTTTAAACCTCATGTGCTGAAGCGGAAATGGAAGAAAAAAAAATTAAATAATTTAATACGAAACAAAACCCACAACTTTAATGACGATCCTCTTTAATATGACAATATTTTTTCTCTCATCATTCATTTTTATACTGAATTTTTATCGTGTTTACTATAAGTGACTGCAGAATTGTGTAAGGATGGCTGCTTTGGTGGTGCTGGAAGACATCGCCAACGAGGATTTAAAGATCATTCTGATTTCCTGGCACCAGATGGTCATTTTGATTGGATTGTTTTCCTTAAAAAGTGAGGAGCTGGGTGTGCTATAACTCTGATTTTGTCCTTTTGTAAACTGAAGCACTTTTTGGCCTCTCATTTGTAATACAATCTTTTTTTTTTTTTTTTTTTTTTTACATCTGAATGGTCATTTTCTCTGAACTGAATTTTTTTTCTGTCATTTAACAGTTTTTATTGCAGTCGTGAGTTCTTTAATTCACTTTATTTTTCCTTTAACCGTGCCAGTTTCACATTTGATAAAATTGCACTTCTTCTTTATTGTTCTTTTCATTGTCATGTCTATTAAGTTGTGACTCAAAGAATGTTTTTTCTATGTTAAAAAATTGAATTAGGGGCGTGTCTGCCTCCATTCATGGACTTAAAAATGAGAGTGGAAATCAGTTACACTCGCATCATGTCCAAATGATTGAAAACTATATGAAAGACAACCATATATGTGCACAAATAATAAATTGTGTAAACAATGCTTCCTTTGTGAGTACACAACTTTTTGGTCACAAAACTGCACACAGCTTTATGAGCGTGGTGTCCCTGATGTTTAGAGGCAGCCTCAGGTGTTAATGAGCTAAGAGTGTAACCTTTCCAACTTCTGTGGGATTAATCTTCAAAATCGGTCAAATGTTTTGAAGCAAATACAAGAATAACTCCAAGTGCACAGTTCGAAGATGGATGCAACCCACAGAATTATTCGCTCCCTTGACATTTCCTGCCAGCGTGATTGCAGAGCTAAGAAGCAGGTGGTGTTTTCCAAGAACGGACTGAGACTGAGAAAACATATTATTCACTGCTGACAACACAGAGCGGCTTCATGCTTTCAATGCTTAACATACATCACATTTAACAGCAACAACCCCAATGTGGGATATCAGTCAATAACCTGTGCTATTCAGTATTTCATGTATTTTGTACTTCATCTGCATACTTGATGTGTGGCCGGCTTCTTTGTAATTTTCTATTAATTAGTTGAATCTATTTGTCATCTAGTAAAAAGATTATATCAAGAAACTACATCAGCAGTTACTTGAGTTTATCTGTCAGTCATGACCACTTTTATTCCATTTTCTTTTAACAAAGATGGTGATTAAGATGATGACCATAGATTAATATAATAAAAGTGATTAGGCTAAACAGTTGCTGAGTGCACATTGTAAGACGGCTTGGAAGAGGCAGTTCCAGTTGTTGCTCATAACAAATGTGAAATATTTTTCGGTAATACTGCATCATTTTTTACATTTCTGTTGAAATACATACAAGAGTTCAGAGTACATTCACTTTGTTAAAGTCAGTAAAAGTGTGGGTTCCTTGCATCAGGAATGTTCAAACGGTGGGTGTGTTATAAAAACATACAAAGAAGAAGGGGATCGCCGTCACACCTATAGACTGAGCATTACATGAGCCTATAAACGATGTGAGTATTGTCATCTTGCTGCGAGTCTGTTTGTGCATGAGGCAGGCAGTGATAATGGTGTGACTGGGAAAATAGGAGTCCAAACCACAAACTGTTATTCCAGCTGTAAGTGTCCTGGGAACGCAGTGCTGAGGATTGCATCAGTGACTGTTTTATTAGAGATCTACAAAAATGGAAAGCTTGCTGCAGCGCGTGATACTGAAGAGTCGTTTGATTGGGGTTTCCATTACAATGATCTTTTGCCTCAGTTTATGCATGGAAGTATTCTGCTTTTCACACTTTTGGTTTTTTTTTAACTGTCTACACATAAAATTACTTTAAATGTAGATTCTATGAATGCAATTTGCACATGAATGTAGATTATGTTTTAATGGATGGTAATGATTTGTAAACAGCTCGTGGATCTATTGGTGCCACCGTGGAGGATAAAAACAGAATGCTGTGAGTAATAACACAGTGTGTGCTGTCAAGCTCATTGATATAAACAGGATCCGCTGAGTACATATGTTCAGCCTCTGAGGAGAAGCAAAACACTATTTTTGCATCGACCATACACACACATCCGTGCGCATACGAACACACTCATCGGACATACTGTGAGAAGAGCTTGACAGTGAGCTGTATGAACAGCTGAGACCACTGAGCAAGGTTAAAGGTTTTGTGGGCGCTGACGTCACAGAGGGAAAAAGGGTGTGACTTTTCCCCTTGCCATATTCAGGGCTTTCTTTGAATGATGCTGTTTCAAACAATGGCTTTGAGAGCAAAACAGCACTCGTACACTATTCTGAGTTGTTTTTCATTTTTTTTAAAAATCTCTGAGATATTAAACTGCTCATACCAAATAATAATAAATTTATGTTGCCGAAAGGATTCTCAGACATCGTACTCTCCATAAGGATAATACTTCACACACCTCTTCCAAACTACTACAGTCATGATTCATGAACAAGTCAATACAACAACTGGCTGACAACTTAAAAACATAATTAATTGCAGATACTATCCATTAAAGGTCTGAGGACTCTGATAAAAAAAAGGACAATCTACACTCTGCTACACTTGAAATAAGCAGTAAATAAAAACAGGAAAATTTAGGCATATATAAAAGAGAGCAGCCAGAAGTATTTGTCTTCTGTAAGAAAAATGCTGGCCATTGTCTATCTATAAACCGGGTGTGGGTGAAAGTAATTTCAAGTGGATAAGGCAGACCTTATGTTTAATTATAAAACTGTGCACTTGGTGGACTTTAGTAGCTGAATAATGGATTAGGCGTGTAATTGCATTTGTACATTAAAATCCCCTTGCGGAGAAAAAGAGGAGCTGAGTAGAACTGATTAGCCTTTCAGATACAAAGGCAAATAAAAGGGATTTAAGGTTTACGTAAGACAGATGTTTCAAACTATTTGGTTGTGTTATATTATATATAGTATATTAGGGCAATGTTAATACAACAACTTCATTCTAAAGTTTTCATTCCCTCAACTAATAGTTATATTGATAACATTGCAAAAATACAAGATAATATGAGACAACACATAGAAGACACAAGAAATAAAAGAAAAAAAACTGATTTGTGTTTGTATGTACATATGTTTGTTTCATACAAAACATAACCATGCCAATCTATATCCAGAACAGCAAAATATTCCATTGCATCCTGTTTTAAAAGCAATGACAACTATTCAGACTACAGTTACATGATAAGTTGGTAATTCAAAATCAGTCTATAATTATGTATGTTTTGTAGTAGCATCTTAATATCTTACCTGATGCCCTGACAGTCCAGGTGCTTCTCCTCTAACCTTCTTCTCTCATAGTTTCTGGATTGGACTTTTGAGTTTCCTGTGTGCAACAAAAGCATCCGTCAACAGGATGTTTGATTTTGGGATACTGTTTATTTTTGATGGACTAATATATAATTTCAACTTGAGATGTAAGATGCTCTAAAATGTCCACATTTTGTTGTTGGATTTTCAGATTCTTACATATTGAACAGAAAATGATTTCTATCCTTAAAGCAAAGAGTAATGAGCTGTTGTTGTCATTTAAATTATAGCAGGAAAGCTGCCCATGACAAAAGTTTTTTTTTTTTGCACTGCCTCAAGAACAGTTATCATTACAGTCACATCAACAGTCATTAAAGCTGCAACTTTTTACAGTGATGTGTTCAAATATAGAGGTGTGACAGTCAGAACTTCTGCTATACATACCTTACTTTAAATATCACTGCAGTATAACTGTGTGGATTCTGTTTCTGTACTTTAATCTTAAATACCTAACATTAAATAATTATCGAAGTGAGAAGTATCGAAGCTGAGATCAAAGACATTATAAATGGACACTGGCTGTGTGGATCTGTATAAAACTCTGCATCCAGTGAAAAAAGTGCCCGATTTTATTTATTTATTTTTTTAATGTAGGCCTCAAGAAGTAGGTGAAAATGTGACAGCCATTCACAAATGACGAATTGTGTAAAATTTCTGACACTGTCTTTAAGTGAAGCAGTAGGACACCCTCATCTGCATGCTTGAAGAGTCTGCTCAGCAAACAAATGACAAAAAAATTAACTGTCCTGCACATTTTAAAATAGCTGACCTATCTGGGACAAGGGCACATATACATTTTAGAAATTGTATATGTACGTATGTGTGTGTGTGTGTGTGTGTGTGTCTGTGTGTGTAGTTATGAAAGAATGTTTCTTCACAATATCATCATTTATGGT
>JAOWBL010000023.1:5723202-5747849 GCA_028564865.1 Zenarchopterus dispar
TGACACTAACACACACACACACATTATATATATATATATACATATATATATAAGTATATATATATATGTATATATATGTTACAATAATTGATGGTTCCGCCTAAAATATACGGTATATTTCAAATACATGTCAGAAATATCTCTGTATCGTGTCAATTTCAACGCAAATGTAGACTTAAACACCTAAAAGTGTGAAAATGACGCGCTTGTGGTGTTTGCAGAGCGCAGTCTCGCGCAGGCGGACGTGCCTGCACGCGAACAACACATCCGCGCGCATGCGCAGTTCATTGTTTTGACTGAAAATGCCGTCGGTTTCGAAAACGGCGGCCAATGCGTCTCCTCAAACTGAGAAACCTACCCACTATACGTGAGTAACGCCGCTGCAAACGATCAATACATTTGCTCGTCGCCAGAAACTGCTGGTTTTCACGTGCACGTTTGCGCCCGTGCACCTCCAGCATTCCTAAACTCTGGTGTGCGCGTTAAAAACATGGTGCTTTTCCTGGCTTTGTGACTAGCGAGCGTAACATGGCAAACAGCGACTGCTAACGTCAGTGCTAAGGCAGGAAATACGGACATCTTAAATCACTTAAATGCAAACCCACTCGTTGTCGGAGTTATTTAGAGTTCCTTCGTGGAGTTAAAGACTGGTTTTGAATCATGTATTTGACATTTCGCAGAATCTCTGTCTGCGAAATGACTAGCCAGGAACTCGCTAACCAGTCCGCTTGTAAATAGCTCGGCCTTATTTTGAGTTCCCTTTTTCACTACGCACATTTATTAACGTACGCTTTGGGCATTTAAACGAGCGTTACGATTGGTTATCTGCGTAGTAGTGCATTGAGAATAGCAAACTAACGTAAGCTGACCCAAAATATATAGTAGGCTGTACCACGACGAAGCTGTGCTTTTTTCCCCCCTCTCTCTCTCTCTCAGCTTTGGCATTGATAGATATTTAAAACAGACGTTTAAAACTCGGTTCACGACACTAGGTTTTTGTTTTTCCCTCGCTGTTTCAGATACTTGAAGGAGTTCAGGACAGAGCAGTGCCCGTTGTTCCTCCAGCACAAGTGTACGCAGCACAGACCCTTTACTTGCTTTCATTGGCATTTTCTTAACCAGCGACGAAGGCGACCCATAAGAAGAAGAGACGGAACCTTTAACTACAGCCCCGACGTGTACTGCACGAAATACGACGAGACTACAGGCATTTGCCCCGATGGAGATGAGTAAGTGCCCGTTACAGCCGCTGCAGTGCTGCACCCTCGCGACTGCTGTGCAGCTGCTGGATGACAGATGTGGTGTTGACATGTTCTCCGTGAGAACCTCTGGAAGCTGTATGCATCCGACTTTGAATGGAAGACATTTAATCAGTGTTTCTGTCTTTTTTTTTAAAAATATATTTCCCATTAATGACTGCGGGCTGCATTGTTTATTTGTTTACTGTTTTGTATAGCGAGATCTAGACTAACGTGGGAATTTTGTGCCACTTTTTTTCATTAAGTATAAGAATATTATTAGGGCTGAGGGCAAAGGTACAATTTATAGATAAGTTTGTGACAAAAATCATGTAGTAGAAGGAAAAAACATCTTATTTCACAGAGGGAGATTAATTTTTATTGGTAGTTCCTGGCTGAAGAAAATTTGTCATTTAGTTTAACTGTTTTTGGTTTATGTTGCCAGAGATGTGGGCAGAAGGTTATGCAAAAAGCTATTAAACGGTACACTTCTGGTGTTGCTGTTTTTGCAGTTGTATGTATGTATGTTTTGTTGTTGTTCTGTTATGAGATAATCTTTCTGAGTGATGCTATCTATTGTGTAATACTGTTGCACCACACCTTTTTCCCACAAGATTTGCCATTGAACAGGTTAGCCCTTTTCCTCTTGCATTGCAGTTAGTGTAGCTTTTGTTTTGTTTGTTTTTTTCAGCTAATGGTCACATTTTTTAATATATCAGTTCTTTAGCGTGTCCTGTTTATGACAATATATCAGATTTGTGTCTCTCCTAAAGCTACCAAACAGTATTAGACATGAAATGACTGATATCTCGTCCTGTACTAAAACAGAAATAAACATTTTGCTGATTTTTAGTGAGTATTCTCTGAATTGGTACCAGTGATACACCCACATATGCAGCTTCTCTTAGAGAAAATTAAAGATCAAAAATTGAATTTATGTGAGTGAAAAATAGGGTTAAAGACTAGTAATGTAATCATTAAAGTGATTGAAGATGTACACTGCAGTCCTTACAATTCCTCCTCTGCAACTGGAAGCTATTTTTGTATGACCTTACGTGTTGCTATAGCAACTGTTGCTGCTCAAGTCAGGAAAATTTGGTTTATTCAAGAGGCGTATTGGCTGTATATTTGTTGAGGCAGTGCTGTTCTGTCAGCTTTGAAGTTATGGAAGAAAACTGAATCCTGATTCTTCATATTCTGTAAAAGAAAAAAAGTGCAACTGTGATGATAATTGTGCTTTTTTTAAGAAAACGTTTGGACCATTTTTTTTCAATATCAGCTTATTATTTGCCTGTTTCATGTTGTTAACAATAATTGAGACAGAAATGCTGTTACAAAGTTATGCTCTAAAATAAGGTTTTACACCTCAAGAATCTTAATGTTTGTGGTTCCTTTTTTAGTTTGGAAATACTAAACATTTGGATTGTTTTTTTTTTCCTTCCTCTTTTTTATACATTATATTGAATGGCAGGCAAAGTCAGTCCTCTCAATATTTGTCATTTGGCTCAGTTGATGAGATGCCTGTTTTTCTTGTGCTTATTTTCTTAGCTGCCCTTATTTACACCGGACCACTGGTGACACAGAACGCAAGTACCATCTACGATACTACAAGACAGGCACTTGTATACATGAGACAGATGCTCGAGGGCATTGTGTGAAGAATGGCCTCCACTGTGCTTTTGCTCATGGCCCACATGATCTCCGACCTCCAGTCTATGATATCAGGTGACAAACAAAGCAAATAGTTGGCTTTTTTATGCTACTGCAATACTGTTGACTCAAAGCTTTACAGTACATACATAGTTTAGACATTCATCAAACTCCTACAGTACTCTTTAGCTGGGAGGGGAATTACTGTTTGATTTGTACTGTGGGTTTTGGCTTCATGCATAAAAAATTAAACTGCAAAAAATACTAGAACTGAAAGAGCGAGTGAGGTTATCGAAACAAGCTATTATAGATATACTTAAATGGGTAAATTAACAAATCCTTTAATGTGAAAAGTACCTTGATTTGTGTTCCGTGTAATTAGATTTTATGATGTACATCATTTTTATTGAGTAGTGATAGATTCAGTTAACAATACTCTTAGGTCAAGTGTGTTTCTGTTTTTGAGGAGCAAGGAAGAGAAATAAATAATTCATTTTATTGTTCACAGAGAGATCCAAGCACAAGAGGCCCTCCAGAATGGTCAGCTGGGATCTGGGGAGGGCATCCCTGATTTGCAGCCTGGTGTACTAGCCAGCCAAGCTATGATTGAGAAAACTCTGACAGAAGATCCCCGGTGGCAAGGTGGGCAACTCTTCTCTTAAATTGTGAAAGGTTAAATTCATTTCCAAATAAAAGTTAATACCTTCCTGAAACACGAAAATATAAAATAAAGATGTCATTAACATTTGGTGTCTGTTTTTGCAGATACCAACTTTGTTCTGGCCAATTATAAAACAGATCAGTGTACAAAGCCCCCAAGACTATGCAGACAGGGCTATGCATGCCCTCACTACCATAACAGTAGGGATCGAAGGCGAAATCCACGAAAGTTCAAGTACAGGTGAGCTCCAGTTCGGTGGGCATGAAATGTTTTTTCTTTTTGTGTGTGTGTGTGTGTGTGTGTGTGTGTGTGTGTGTGTGTGTGTGTGTGTGTGTGTGTGTGTGTGTGTGTGTGAGTGAGTGAGTGAAATATGTAAATGTTAAAGGTAGTGACTCTGTGAATGCAGGTCAACTCCATGCCCTAATGTGAAACATGGTGATGAGTGGGGTGAACCCTCCAAGTGTGAGAGTGGAGACAGTTGCCAGTATTGTCACTCACGCACTGAACAGCAGTTTCATCCAGAGGTAAGGGAACTTTTCGAATATTTTTTGATTAAATACATAAACTAGAGTAAGCAAAATTATTCACTTAATGTAAAATATTCACAGAAGCATCACAGGAGTCATTAAATTCCATATTAATCAAATCTGGATCATGAGATGGTTGCATAAGGACGTAACAAGAATGAAGGCCTTTGTATTAATTTTTTTCTTAATTAACAAAAATCCTTTTAAGCAGAAAGCTTTCACAGTGAGTCCAATGTGTTTTACTTTTACTTATTTTTGAAAAGATTTTGTGGTTCTACTGGCCTTTGAGAGTGGTTTGACAGGAATCTTAGAGTAAAAAGAAGGGGTAGAAATCCAGCTACGAGTCACAGGCCAGGACTCAAACCTGGACTTTCTGCACAAAGGCAAAAGCCTCCTTATATGATGCGCCTGCTCAACCAACTGAGCTGTCCAGCGCTCGTGTTTAAGTAATACATCTGTCACGGATATTCATTATACAAGGCAAAAGAGAGCCATCAAACACTGAAGATGATTTTGTGGTCCTCTCCGTTTTTCACAGTCAAAAAGGTACTGACTTCCTCTAATCTGAGGATGAAAGCGAGGAGAGTTTCACCAGATGTAATTTGGCACGGTTACCCAGCCATTAATCCTGGAACTTCACATCCGAACGCTGTCAGTTTTGATTTAGTTCACCTTAAATCCTTTAAATTGCCTGAAACTAAGTGAATTAGCTTCTTATCTGATAAAGATGTTTGGATGTTAAGTGTCTCTGAATGGTTAAATAACTTCTAAAAAGCATTTGAATGATCAAATTTGTTTAGAAAGTGTAAGTAGGGGGTCTTGTTTTTGCAGCATCAAACAGGACACTTACAACAGCTTCAATGAACAAACCATAAACTAAAAATACTTTTTTTTTTTTTTTTTTTAAATCAAAAGTCTGTGCACCAGGATGATTGACAGAATGCAACATTGTTGGGTTTTTTGTTTTTTTTTTTAAATCACACAACCAATATGGGCTTAATGTGCAAAGGCCTTTGTCCATAAAGTAAGCTTAAGTTGACTGATGTTTATTTGTGATTGTCGTCTTGAGCAAAATAACAGTGATTACATGCATAAACACAAGTTTTCAGGGTTTTCTGATTTCCTTCAAGGAATTCATGATATTTGTCACACAGTCAGGTTCTTAACCTTCTGCAGGAAAGCACACAACAATATTGATCCAATTCCAGTCTTCACAGTTGAGATGGAGATGTTATTTATTCACATACATCACCCTTGCTACCATTAGTCTAAATGCCCAGTTTAGTCTTATTACTCCATAATAAACACTCATAACTTCACAAGCACTTCCATTTTTTCCTGAAGTATTCAAATTATTATTGAAATACTACAGATTTTTTTTTTTTTTGTGTGTGTGTTTTTTTTTTTTTTGGGTGGGGGATTGGCATTTGTACTTTGTATTACATCTTTTGGTCCTATTTTTTTACTTTTTGATATGTTATTTTGGTCAGGATAGTTTACTAATTCACTTCAACAGGCTTTTATGTCTTCTGAAGCTTTATTGATTTAATTTAATTTTATTTATTTGCTGTCTTAATCTAATCTTTTCAACTTTCACTATAAAAGTAACTGTGTAGGTATATTTAATGGGAGAGTAATAAAAATGCCAGAGTTGTGATTCCAAAACATAACCTTCTTATTATCTGTCTCGTAGCACTCTATTCATATTAATCTTATTTATTCAACTGCATTAATGACTTGCAACATACACTGTAAACCAGTACTTCAGTGACAATAATTATATTTATCCTGCCATGAAAATGCTAAAACAGTTAAATACATTTTTATTCCAGCAAATAGTTTTTTCACAGATAATTGAACTTAAAACAGCTCTGCTACAACTTCAACACTCTTCATGTAAACTAGCATTTATGTTGACATCTTGGGCAGTAAAGTTCCATCTAGTTGATTGACATTTAGAGTGTGAATCCTGAACAATAATGGACTGACATATTGAGACTTTTGTTGTTGTTTTTGTAATATTAATATTGCACATATTGATAACAAATCTATACATTGTTTCAGAATGAAGATGTCTTAACCTAGCATTTTATTAACTTTTACATTGTTTTTAATCTTCCAGATCTACAAATCTACCAAATGCAATGATATGCGACAAACCAGATACTGTCCCCGAGGACCGTTTTGTGCATTTGCACATGTAGAAAGTAAGTTCACCTCAGAATGCTAATGGAGTATAACAAATTTATAAATTATATTAAAAAAAAAAAACTCTTGTGAAAAAAAGTTTTAGTTTTTAGAACTTTTAAAAAATGACTCTTTACTGCCCTGATACTGAACTCAGATTCAAGAAAATGCAGATGTTATAGGAAATTTGGTTGTTTCTATACGATATGAAAACATGATATTCATTTGAACCCTTGCAGGAATTCCTTCTACAGAGGAGACCATGAACTCTCTGCTAACAGCGATACAGTCAGGTTCGCAGTCCCAGCTGGGCTCTCAGCAGTATTTAGAGTGTCCAGTCACTGAGTGGAACAGTGGAGGAACCTCCACCATCAGCACAACCAGTAGCAACGGACAAATAGGAAGTGTATGTTTTCTGTTTTTTCTTTTTTTTTTTCAGTCTTTCATTGGTGAATTTATCAGAACTAACTCAACTCTACTGCTGGTTTTCAAGAGAACTGATATTTTTACTTCCTCTTTTCTTGCCTCTTATTGTTCAGCGAGAAAAGATCTACTTTTTTGCTGAAATACTGTTTAGCATGCTCTCATTTTTCTATTTTCTTTTTATACATCTGTTTATAGTTACATTTTTTCATTGTATTTATTTTATGTTTTATGCTCATTTGTGTTTATTGCTCATCTCTTTCATAATCCACTCAGAATTAGTGTTTTGGTTGACCTTTTTCATTATTTTGATTTCATTGAGATCGTGTTCACTTCTCTTTCTCAGGTTTCATGTTCTAATAACTCGACTGTAACACCAAGCTCAGGAAGCGAGAGTTTGTTATCCCCAGTGGGCTCCATCAGCAGGCCCCTATCCCTAACTAATAGTAGTTTATGTTCAGAGTCCAGCACGTCCAGTGTCTCATCCCTGACGTCTAACTATGCCAAAGCTCCGGGCTTTGAACGTGAGGATCAGGTACTCAGACAAAACTCTTTAGATTTAGCAAGAATAAAACTCAGGCAACCTCGGATATTTCTCCTCCTGTACATCTGATGTTTATTTTGTGTTATTTTTTTCTTCATGTCATTTTAATTTGAGTTATTTAAAACCACCATTAATTCCATATCATTCAGGTCTTGTTATATGTTTCATAATTTCAGCAAAGTATTGTGGATTCAACACTTGAGACACTGCAGCTATTATCAAAGCTCAGATTTTTGGTATGAGGAGATTATTTTATTAATGAGAAACTGTAAAACATAAAGGGAGCCACGTGGAACTGAGTAGTTTTAACTTGTGAGAGTACTGTCATAGTACCTGAATGACATAGAGGTATTTATGGCTTCATAATAACTTACCGCAGGCTGCTTTCTAATGTTCTTAGAGGAAAAGTGTTGCTCATAAACAAATAAATGAGTTGGACTCATTTATTCACTAAATATTCTTATAATTTTCTTACACTACAAGAGGCAGACAAAGTCATGCCACTTGTTAATTCATAGATCTGTCAGTGGAAATCAAAAACATGGTCATTTCTTGGTATTAAACCATTTTTTAATTAACCTACTGCTGTTTTTGTGTTACTTTATAATTTGCAGATTAAAAGCAAGGGGCAGATTGATCAAAAATTGATGGACCAAGACAAACAGGTTAGTAAATGGGGGAGATTCTTCACTGGAATAACCTGATGTTATAAATAGTTTAGAAATTTCATTTAACATTGTGATTATTAACCCTTTTCTTTGCTTTCCTTTTAGACACAAAGTACTGTATTCTCTGCAGTGAACCCTTTGGCATCAAGCTTTACTTCCAGCATAACATCAAGCTTGGCCTCCAGCATTGGCTCAGATAGTTCTTCACCCACCACCTTATCAACAATGAATGCAAAAGCCACTCCTTTCTATCCTGGGAGCAACACAGTGGAGTCTGTCATTGGTAATTACACATAGAGCGACACGAGTAGATTATTTGAGCTTTGTATTTTTCTGTTGATTGTCGATCAGATTTAAATTATTACGCTTCCCATCAGGATCTGCACTGGACCTCAACTTTAGTGACATCAATGTTGCTTCTCTTGATAAAGAACTGGAGGAGCAAGACAGCAATCTGGGAGCACCAAGTATGAGCTCATTCAGTTGTTTAAGTTGATCGCAAACAGCATTTTCATAAATTGTGTCTTTCTAAATCAACGACTACTCTTGCTTTGTCTTTTAGGTCAGAGGGTGCTGGGTGGATCTGCTCCTGTTAACATTCCTGGCTCCCTGGCACGATCATCCTCTTTTAATTCCTCATCATCACTTTCCACCTCCCCTCTAAGCTCCATTTCACAGTCTCTGTCACAGTCCCTGCTGTCTGGGACCGCATCTCAGCTAAATCACTCTTCAAATATGTTAGCTAAGCAAGAGCACGGCCTACTGGGAACACCCACCTCTTCTACTCAGAGCTCTCTGGGTAAGCTGGTAGCATCCGACATTTGCTCCAAAGTGAGGTTTTTTAGCATTCACTTTGTAGTAGATGCCTTAGTGTCAATCACTTCCTTTTAGCTCAGCTTAAAAATTAAAACCAATTTTGTATTTTTTGGTCTCAAGGCTTAATGTAACAAATATAGCAAGTTTGACATTTCTCAAAATATCTCAAATTTTATCTGAACAAACACTCTCTCTAGGTCTAAACGGAGGAGCTAGCAACATTTGGGACTTTGTAAGTGGCAGCTTTTCACCAAGTCCATCTCCAGTTTTCAGCAGCCTAACCTCCACAACCAGCAGTGCTGATCTGGCCCGCCTTTTTAGAGAACTGGATGAAGCCAAGAGGAAAATCAAACAGTGGGAAGAGGCCTGGCATCAGGTCAAACAAGTCAGTATCTTACATGAACTTGCATTGTAACACAAACCTCTGTGTCCCATTTCATTGTTCGTAGCCTTACAAATACAACACTGACCTTTGTTCCAGGCCTTTGAAGCTTGCCAGAAAGATGCACAAGAAGCAAAGGAGCAAGCAAAGACTGCTGAGGCAGAGCGGCAGCTGGCGGAGCAGAAATGGGAGGACACTGAGCGCAAGCTGAAAGAGCTCCAGGGGGACTTTGATGTGTTTTGTCGCACCCCTGGAACACCTCTGCTTCGTAGCTATGGAGAGCTGGACCAGCTCCCCTTGTCAAAGCTTCACTGTATCCAGAGTCAGCTACGTAATGACCTAGACCTTATAGATGGGGTAAGAAAGCCTAGATCTCACATGACATTTCATTTGTAGCATCTGCATGGTTTCAAACATTTTCCCAGACTATTATTTACATTAATTTGCTTATTTGAAAAGTCTGCATGAATTGTATTTGAGGTTGCAGCTGATATCAGTTCTTTTCTTCCCCCAACAGGTAATATATCAGCTTCAATCAAAGAAATGTATAGTTTGCCAAAAGCATAATCGTTGCATTGCTCTGCAACCTTGCCAACATTATGTACTATGTGAGAACTGTGCACCTAGTAAAACAGAATGTCCCTACTGTAGAACAAAAATATTGAAGTGGTGATGTACAGTAACTTGAGGTACTATTTAAAGAATTAGTCCTTTGAAAAACTACTAATAGATAAAACATTTTCTAAGCAGCAATGTCTGTTTCTTACAGTGATAGACTTTAGGATAAAATGATGTTTGACTGACAAAACAAATAGTATTATAAATCAGGTTGCATACTGGGGATTGAATTATTATTGTTTATACTCATTGTATGTCCATGGTTTGTTGGTCAGTTTGATTGCTCTCTGTCTAAAAAGCCATACAGTCAAATTTGAATATAAATTAACTCGTAATTGTAATATATTCAACCACAATTGAAACACTACGAGATGTACAGTAGGTCTCTGGTCCAGATTTAGATGTTTTTACATTTTTGGCTAAATACAAAATAGAGTGACGTTTTTCCTTAAGAAAAGCAAACATATGATTCATCAACCTGTCAAATTACTCTTACAGAAAGTACAAATTCGAAGATGGAAAATATGCAATCTGTGAATATTTGTAAGAACTCAGTGCACAAAGAAAAAAAAAAGTGTGAATTTGTACTACTGTGGATTTCTCTTTGATCTGGCATCATAAATACAGTACTAAAGAAATCATTATATAGGTAATGAAAGGGTTGACTGAACCTGTCTGTGGCCTTTTTAAAATTGATCGATTTGAATTGTAAAACAAAAAAGAAAAAAAAAACAGCAGCATTTGTCCCAAACTCCCTTGAGTTAATATTGAAAGTCACTCTGAGCAACGCTTTAATTAATGAAACATAAAGAAAGTTTCACTGTAGCTGAACCTAACTTTCAATCTTTTTATTGAAATAAAATTTCAGGCACTTAATTGTGAATGATGTTCAAATTGATGAATCATATGTTGTGTTTTAACATAATTATTCTGGAATTTCAAATTTAACAGATTATATGTGAAATGTTGATCATAACCATCACATAAGAGAGCACTAGTGTTTAAGAACTCTGCTGAATGAGTTAAGAGTATTTCATAGAAAAACATGACTTTTTGGCTGAAGTATTCTGCAACAACAGGACATAAATTCACATCCAATAATGTATTAATATATTACTCAATTCAGACAAGCAGCAACTACTTGAGTTAAGGAGAAAACATCAAAACATCTAAATGTTTTGATGTGCAGTGGTTGCTGGGGGTTTTTTGTTTTGTTTTTTATATGAAATGACATTTGGTTGAACCCCAAATTAAAATTTCAATCCATAATTTTTCAAATGCAACCAGTCAAACGTCATTACTTTGACCAAGTTTCTAAGGAAGTTTGATTTATTGAAAGCACTTTGTTACCAGGGGACTTAATGGGTGTATAAAAATTTGCTTTAAGCTGCTTTGTAGGTATTTCTTTTGTGTATTTTTTTTTTTTTTTTTTTGTAGTTTTATACTTTATTTTCTACATAAGCTAATGTCTGAAGCTTTTGTGAGTACTGTGAAACATGATTTGAATATTTCATATTTCTTATTGTTAAATCATGGCATGGCTCTATTTAGAGATCTCATCTAAAAAAAAAAAAAAAAGTCCACAATTGTTTCTACTTTCATAGTTAGATTTATAAAATTCAATCAAATAAGTGCAAATTTAAACTGCATTGTAGGTATAACCAGCAGCTGTAATATCAGTAAGGCACATGCTACGTGTTAGGGCTGTTTGTCAATCACTTAGTTTTGTTATGTAGAACTTTGTATAGTCTATCAATTAGAGAAGCATGTATTGTATTTGCTAAAAGCCTGAAATGGTGATTTTTGTAGGAAATATTGCCTCTTGACTTTGTTTAGAACATATCGGCCTCTAACTACCCTAAAGTGCCTTGCCTTAGTAAAAAGCTAATTGTACAATTATCTAAGCAAACACCAGTAGTTGAAGCCTGTACACAGGTTTCTGGACATTTAAGTTTGCAAGAGCGTCAACATGTGTATGACTATATGTATAGACCATTGTTTATGGCCAAACTCTATTAAGTATTTCTGCGGAAAAAGAAAAAAAAAATGAAGATTAAAATTGCCACTTCATGTGTCCTGAATCCACTTCCCTTCAAATACCCACCCACCCACTGTTTTCTTGGTTGTGGTGCTCTTTTGGTGCAGCTTCACTTTGAAAATACATTTTTAATTTACATTTGGGAGTATGTAGATGTAGGACATGCAAAATTTGAATAACTAATGCTTTTTGAGCGGTCCAGTTACTTGTTCTCTTTTCATAACTCTGCAGTGGATGAAGACTTTCATCGTTTACTTGTGGGGTGGATTTTGGATAGAATTTAAGCTTAGATTTCTTCTAATTGAAATGACCTTCTACTGTGTTTAAGAATTAAACTTTTTATTCTTGCTTTGAAATCAGTAGAAAACCATGTATCTCCAGGTACACTTTTTGCTACATATTAATATGGGATATAACGCATTGTTTACATTCTCACAAATGACAATTAAGCAACTCAGAGGAAAAATATCAAGAAAACTTATGGTATTTTAGCATTTCATATGTATACTACAGTGTAAAAGGCAGGCTATACACTTTTGATATTGCATGTTATGCGATATAGTAACCAGCTACCAAAAAAAAGAGAGAAAAAAAACAGTTAAAAAAAAAAATTGTTCGCACTGTGTCACACTGCCAGACTCTTTGTATCAACATATTTTAGTGTAGTTAGGCTTAATAACTTCTGCAAGCTTCGCTGCTACTGGAAAAGGTATTAATGTAGTTTCTTGTTAAACATTTAGGTGTTTGAATGTTATTGTGCATCCACAGCTCAGATTTCATAAACAGCGAAACAATTCATCTGATGCATCTAACTTGACTTTTTTTTTTTTTATGAATTATTAATTTGTAAATTAATCTAAGTCAAAGGTTCTCTGCTTTTTTTTTATATATCACTCAAAATGATGTCATGGGCCTGTACTACTGTAGATTATTCCTTTTTCTTTTTTTTTTTTTGTAATTCATTGAAAGCTAAGTTCTCCCCTGTACACTGGAAGGTGGTGTACTGTGCAGCTAATTCAAAGAGTCCTTTGGTCTATTTTGTAAATCCAACACAACTAATGATGTCTAGTGTGAAAATATTCAAATAACCAAAGTTGTGTTCTAGTGGTTGTCCAAATGTGTATTGTAATGGAAAAATTTACCCATGGAAAGGATCTTTAATAATGTTCAAGTGCTGGCAGCTCAGCTTCTCTGTTTTGAACTCTGTTCGGTCTCTCCGAAAGTTAGAAATGACAGTTCAGTTGGCAAGGCTGTCTACGTGAAAATGAGACGAGGTCCAACCTTGTAAGTAGCAGGAATTCTCTTTTTGGATGATTTATTTTTCTTCTTTTGTTTTATTTTTTTTTTCATTCAGTACAATATAAATCCTGAGTCATTAACGTGACTCGCTTTTGCTTACAACATAAATAGACTAATCCCATTATTTTGCTGTTTTACCAAAGATGTGTATTCTTGTTTTTTTTTTCTTTTCTACTACATTTTCATCCTTTATTTTACTTCAACATAAACTCTAAATTGATTAAAAAAATAGAGTATGTCACCTAGTACCTTAAATAGATTAAATAATTAATACATAGAAATGATTAATGGTATCTTTTTTCTATCTAAATTTAGTTGTAGTGACTTGATACACAGATGATCAAACATGCATGTCAGATCCTTACAAAAAAATGTGTATTTGTACTTTATGTTTAGTGTTGAATATACATCGCTGTTCAAGGTCAGCATGTGCAATATTGGCTTGCATTTACTGACCTTAAACTAAGATACAATGTCAGTTTAATTGTTGTCTACAGTGAAGGAATGTTTAGCTAAATGACATTTGTGCTTCTGAAGTGGCCATATAAACTTTATAACAGTACTGTTTTAAGTAAATTTTGACTTTGCTTAATCTAAATTGTTTGGAAATTGATAGGTATGCATTATATGTTATGGTAGGCCTACAGTGACTGTAAGGTGCTTTTTTTTTTTTCTTTCATTTTTAAATGACACTTTCTTTCATTTCTTAGAGCCATGGCCCAAACTGGGGTTTCTTTGTTTGTTTTTTTTAAATTTTTTTCTACCAGAGACAGGAAATGATTGTGAAGCATCAGTGGCAGATACAGACAATTACAACTGCGTGAAAAAGGTAATTTTTGGCCTGTGGTCTCTCAAGAAATCTACTTGCCCCAATTTTCAAGTTTTCTAAAAGCAAGAAGAAACAAATATTCACTTAGTAAGCACAGCTTACATCTCTTCAGATATTTTTTTTTTCTTTCTCCAAATGGACCAATTACTTTGAAATGAATTTGTGCCTTTTTAATAATTATATAATATGGATTGACTGAAAAGGAGGAAAAAAAAAAGACATGGTTAATCTGAATCAAAATTCCAGTGCCTTAAAACAATTTTATAGACCACAATGTAATTTCGAAAAGTTCTGTGTATTCAGGCAACTTGAGCTAAAAAGGGAACTCTCTAACTTGATGCAATTTGCTTCACAAATGTAACAGGATGAAAGATTTTAATTGAATGATAATTGCTGGTCTCAGTCTGTGTTGGCCATACAGTTAAAGAAAATATAGCAATAGTTAACCACTGAATACACACTTTTGTTATCAGTTAGTCATTTGGCACCAAAATGTCATTTGTTTTTTGGGAAAAGCACCAAATGGAATCTTGTAAATGAAAAGTGATAGGTATTTCATTTTTCTCTGCTCTGTATTGGAATAGTTTAATCTATTTTGCATTATTGTTAGTAGTCGTGTCTTTATTTTTGTTTGTTCGTTTGTTTTGTAACTTTATGAAAATGGAGCCAGAAGATTTATGCAATCTTGTATATGTTTATGGATATGATGTATGGAGCTGTTTGAATTAAGTAAAAATAGTACAAAGTCAAAAGTAAATCTTAACGTGGAACCACTTGTTCCATGTACTATAAAAAATTTCTGTAGAAATTGTTATTTTAACATTGAAACCCTGAAATATTGAATGTATTCTTCTAAATTAGATATTCAACTAATAGGTCACTGGATATTATGGAGCGCAGTTAATTGATTATGATGTAGCATCTAGTTGTGAACTGCTATTCAATAAAATTTATTAGAACTTTAATGCAAGTTTTCAAGTTTCTATTTGTCAGTATATTGGGACAGTATAAAGAAAGAAATGTATTTCTCAGGGTAGAACAGTGATTTGACCCAGAATGTGTTAAATCTGAGGAAAACAGCATTTTATGGATTAATATGCTTAATGTCGTTGGGTTAAGACATTATTTATAGATTTAATTAAAAAAACAAAAAAAAAAAGTCACTTATTTTGTGACAAGCTGTATGGATACGTAGGAAATTCTATACTGATAAATGTAGAAGCTATTTCATTGGTTTATTGATATTTTGTGTTAACACAAAAACAGGTGCAAGTCTTTGGATATTAGATGTTTCTTTTCTACTTTGAGGATTGTGTACCATATATATACTGTAGTGTGTTACTAGTTTGTTAACACTTGTTTAATTGTTACACTACAGTTATGCAATGGTTTACAGAATTTACACATTATTTTTACCATCTTGAGAATTAAAGTACTTTTTTTTCCCATTTGAAATGTGTGAATATTTTCTGTCTCAACCATAACCTACAAAAAACTTGTTTTCTTCTTCAAGGCTCTGATTGGCGAGCCTGCTCATCCATCCTAAAATTAGTCTGGGTTTTCTTTGACTTTGATTTCAAAGGGTAAAAAAAAAAAAACTGGCTGTGGACACCGTTGGATAGACATAAAACAAATCCAGGATATTGTTAGTAATTCTGCACTTCTTGGTTGTTTTGAGTAGTGGCCTTGGACTCTCCATGTTTCTGTTGGTTGGGTACGTTCTGTTCTGGTCTAAACGACAGTGAATAGGTTAGAGATAATTTTTTACAAAGTGAACGAGTGTAGCCAGGCTACTAGCAAACAGCTGCGAAAGAAGAATGTTACTTCTAAGAAAAAATATTTTTCAATACAGTACATATTTAGATAATCTAAGTCTTTCCAAAACACTCAAAAAAGCAAAGGGACTTTTTTTAAAGCAGAATTTACTTCTATTTGCAGAGATTTGCAAAAAGAATTTAATATATCAACATATCAGCTGCTAACTGTATGATTAAATCTAAACTTAACAGAAAAGAATATATACTCATCCATTTATATCAATTGAAGAAGTTAAAGACAAAAATTAAAAGTAAATGAAGATCTATAATCAAAAGCTGAATTACATTAAAAAAAAACATGATTACTATATTAACTGCCTGGCTAAATAAAAGCTTCATACTAATAACTGTTGGACCACTTTTATCTTTGGCACACAATGACAGTGGCATCATTTGGACAAGCACATCATTATTTAGTGTCACATTATTTCCACGGGGATTTAGAGGGGGTTTCACTAAGCAACTGCTGTGAATAAGACTCCCACTGGAAAACACCGCAATGATTAATATGTTTCAAATGGTGACAAGTGAATTAAGATACTTATTGTTAGTTTGGAATAGGATGAATCCTGTGGGCATGGATAAGATATTTTGTTTCAGGATTATTAGTTCCCAACTAAACTATTGTATAACTGAGAAAACCACTTGTCGGTAAGACTATTCAAAAAAAAAAAAAAAAAAAGGCTTTGATTCCTTTGGTGCAGAGTGATGGGTGCAAAAAGGACAAGAAGAGTAGTGGAAAAGAACAATGTACCCAACATACCTATGTTTAGGTTGAGGAACATTATGATATAAATATACTTAATATCAGATTTTTTTTCTTCATTGGATTTTTGTTTTTTTGTACCAAAACATATTATACGACGACAGTGTCAGGGTTATAATCATGCTCAAATAGTTTGAGTGATTCAGGGAACATGAGATATCATTTTCACACATTGATTGGCCAGACCTTAATCTGATGAGTATCCTAACATGTACTGGAGATTACGTTGTGCAGTGCTACAACCCTCCTGGCTTCAGTACAAGAACTTTAGGTCTGATCTCTTTGTCAATGGTAAATGACATGAGTTGTAAAATAATACACATTGTATTTCAGTTGTCTTTTTTTTTTCGACATTGTTTTCAAGGTTCAGTTATATGCCTGTATAATTCAGGATGAGGCAAAAGGTCACGCAAAACTGAACCATGTCCTGAAGATAGAGCTTTTATGAAAATTCACAACTGATGGGGATGTATAAAACGCAAGCAACACAGCAACCTGCAACCCTCATCTTCCATTTGATGACACTGATACTCATATTTCCGGTATTCTCACTCTCTGCCACCAGATGGCAGTGTGATCTCAATTGCTGTTCCATCATCTGAAAAGCTTTTGATATTGTTCTGCATTTAACAGTATCACCAGACTGGTTGTCTGCCAGACAGCTCTGGGTATCAGGGACCCAGCTGCCAATAAAAAAAAAAAAAAAAGCAAACATAAGACTTGTTTTTTGTTTATTTGACAAAGGTCAACTCAAACAGGGTCTTATGTCCACATCATTTCCAGGACAGCTAAAACCCTATAAATGATTAAATAATTTAAAGAAGCCTCAACCACACAGGGCTCAGTGCTTTGATTTTGCAGCTTAAGTAAGGGACATTTCTGCTTTCAACTCAGTTTCCAGGCACAAATGGCTGTTCAGAGGTGCTGTAACTTGGTCATACTGTAACAGGTAAACCACAGGGACAAAGTCTCTTCTCAGCTTTTTCTCCCTGAAGGCAAGGAGTCTGTGAACCAGACCATGTCTTGCTCCAGTGGTCATCAACCCTGGTCCTCAGGACCCCCTGTCCTGCATGTTTTAGATGTTTCTCTGCTTCAGCACACCCGGACACACACACCCTTTAACAAACGTGAGCTCAGACTCTCAGTTTGAACACCTCATAAGAGCTCAGTTCTTGGCCTTGGAAGTCGAGTCGAGCCACTTCAGGCTCAAGTCTAGCATGTCCCACATCACCTAAAAGCATTGCCGTTATTAAAAAGAAAGGATCAGGCTAAATCGAGATAATTTTCTTGACGCAAATGTGCTAACTTACATTAAACCTGTATGTTTCTACAAAAAAAAAGTTCAGTGTTTGGAACTGGTAGGAGAAATAAACAAAACCCATGATAGGCTGTGCAAACAGAAACTTCCCCCATGTTCTGGTTGCTCAGTAAAAATTCTCTGTAGGAGGCTTGAGTTCTGGCTCATGTCCCCTCCCACACAGGTTCAAGTCACTAGTTAAACAAATATGGAGGTGTGATACATATTAGTTGATGTCTCAGAAAATCTGTTCTCCATTTGCCGATATTCACTAAATAGCATTAAACTCTAGATGGGAAATGCCATGCAGTGAGTAAAGATGCTAAAACTGAAAAGCGATGATGAAAAACAGATAGTAACTTTTAATCAACTATGACTACATCATCCTGAAGTTTGAGGAAAGGCCTTATCTGCAAAGTAGAGACATTGTGTCATTTTAAGAACAGGTTACATTAGAGCCAGTGTACCATTTTCACTCAAGAGCCCCTGAGGTGGATAAAGGAGCTGTAAATCACAAACTGAGCCCTGAGTCAAGAACCAGGTGGAAGGTGGAGGATTTTATGGGAGGATGTTGAAGAAAGCCACTGCACTCCAGAAGAAGTGATAGCTTAGCTATCAAGTGAAAGATAATTTAAATTCAGGAACCGCAAAGCCACTGATTCAGCATTTTGCAGAATAAATCACAAAGAACAACTGTTACTGGTGGATTAACTGTTACTGGTTAGTGGTGGATTTATGATGCAGAGAGCTGCATGCCAACCTGTGAGTGGAGCTCTTCGGTGGTCTTTTCTCCTAAAGAGAGGGTCCTAATTTTCTCTACTAGTACCATCTACTTGTAAACTCAGTAAGACCCTGAGACCATATGTCCTATCTATAACCTACAAAGCCAGAGGAGGTCAATAAAAACAATCATTTGAACCCTGAGAAAGCTCATCCTCTGTATAGCCTACCTGTTTTGTTAGTGGCAGCAGACATAAACTAGCAAAATAGTTTAAAATAGTCTTCTAATTTTCTTGAAACAATTTTTTTTCTTATCTTAGAAATTCATTTTTGCAGTGTAGAATAACACATTTTTGACAAATATTTAATATAAATACATTTGAACTCAATTTGACGAAATAAAACCCCCTTTCTGTAGAAAATTAAATAATGATAATGGTTGGTGTATGCTGTTTAGCTCTTTACACAACTGAACTCCAACACTAAGAATACTTTTATAGCCAGTTTAGAGCCAATTTTTATAAGAAATGTTGTTATAGTTGAGATGCAGACCCATGACAAGTTACAAAAAGTGATGTCTTCAGGTGCTGCCAGAAGACTCTTTTAAGGATATAAACTTTTTTAAGAAAAGAAAGAAAGAAAGAAAGAAAGAAAGAAAGAAAGAAAGAAAGAAAGAAAGAAAGAAAGAAAGAAAGAAAGAAAGACAGTAGTGCATTCTGGGTAATCACTTTCATGTCATTGCTTGTTATTATCCACATTATTACATCATCCAACCCCTTTTATTCCTTTTCTTTATTTATATTTTATTTTTTATATTTGATATAACTTGAAGAAGCTCTCTCATTTTGCCCTGTAATTATATGCATTGTAAAAACAGAGTGCAGTATATTTCGTGTTGGATGTTTGAAGTTTTTTTTTTTTCTTCTTTTTTTTTTTTTTTTAGAGCGGGAAAAGTACCGTCGTGTATTGTAATCAACCTTAGTAATCCACAAAAATTAGTTCAGAAATAAGATGTTGGAAATGGTAGAAAGTCCAATATGGTTCCTCCTTAATTTTCTAACACACACATCTATGTGTGTTTACTTTGGCTGCAACAGATCTTTACTTTGATGGGTAGCTGCTTTCAGTTATGGAGATTTAATTAACCTCATGGGCTAATAAGGCCAGATGTCAGGGAAGCATGCAGTTCTGAAAACAGCTGACAATGTGAAGTTATTTGCTTCATAAATGTGATGGCGTTCTGCTGTAGTTGGACTTAGCGAAGTATAAATAAATGAAGATGCAAAGCGATTCTCTGGACAATGTTTACATGTAAATTGCTTTTCATTGACATGCAACAGTGACTTATTGGAAATCCAGTTATAAAGGACAGTTCACAATGCATCACATTTTAATGTGTTTTTATTAAATATCACTATCAGGAGGGTCTCCACACCAAGCAAACCCCACACAAGGAGCAAAACCCAAGATCTTTACAGTCCATCATACTCTCTAATATTTACATAAACTGAACTGCCATGAATATTTGCTTTACATTACATAATTCAACAAAGCTGAAAAAAAAAAAGAAATATTGTCTGGCTGGCATTTTATAGCCATTCTGTGCAACCAAAAATATATATTTTAACCAATAGCATGTACTGTGATGGTAGCAGATGGCAATAGTGAAATCAAAATGTTAATTTTAAGATCAAACTGACTGAATTTATGCTGCTCAAAATATACTATAAAGGTAGTATATATATACTATGTATCAACTGCTTCCTTAGACATGCCTTTGTGTGTTTAGCAGCTTTGGAAGAAGTCACTGTCCACATCCCGTAGATCCTGACCAGCAAGACGTGGTGGGCTGATGCAAGTGATGTTGTTGTATATGGTGATAGTTGTGTCAGGTTCTTCACCCTCTGCGTGGGTCTGCACTTGTCGAGGTATCACCAGTGGTTTCCTCAAGCTGTAGTTTCTCAGTGGGAGAGTGTCACAGTCACATTTCCACTGGTTTCCAGACAGCAAAAGTTTCTCCATGCTCTCCGAAAAATTAGGGACTATGCTCGTCAACGCGTTAGATCTCAGGTCCAGGTAACGCAGCCGTGGGAGCAGCTGCCTTGTTCCGTTCTGCAAAAACTGACGACATTCATTGTTGCCCAACATCAAGTACTCCAGGTTCTTGAGGCCAAAGAAAGTTTGAGTTGTGACGACCTCCAGCTTATTGAAGCTCATGTCCAGGCCCAGCAGCCCTACAAGGTCCACAAAGCTTTGATATTCCACCACAGAGATATTGTTATGTTGAAGGAAAAGCCTCCGTAAACCGGAAAGCCCAGTGAAAGCTTGTGCTGTGATCCTAGTTAGGCAACCTTTGTCCAGATGTAGACTGTGAAGCTTCGATAGACCTTTGAACATTTGGTCAGGGAGACTGGGAAAGCAACTTCCAGATAGGTTGATGACAGCCACATGAGACAGACCTGTGAAACTGCCCATTTGGGCTTCCTGCACTTGATTGTGGTCTAGCTCTAGGACCTCTAGATTCCCAAGCCCTTCAAAGATCCTCTCCCCCAGAGCTCGAATCCTGTTGTGGCTGAGTTGTAGCTCTTCCAAGTACTGCAGATCACGAAAAGTCCTGGGCCTGATGGCTGTGATAGAGTTGTTGGAAAGTCGCAGTACGTGCAGACTGTGAAGGCCCATGAATATGTCATCATGTAGAGAAGTCAGCTTGTTGTTTGTCAGAGCCAGCCATCTGAGTGACTTCATGCCTACAAAAGCTCTGGGTACCACTGTCACAATCTGATTCTGAGCCAGGTAAAGCTTTTGCAGTTTAGTAAGTTTAACAAACACATTGGCTTTGATGACTTTGAGGTAATTCCCAGTCAAATCCAGCTCTTTCAGCTCGATGAGGTTTTGGAAGAGCTGCGGTTGCAAGTACGCAAGTCGGTTCCCTGCGAGAATGAGCTCTCGAAGACCATGCAGGTCCTGAAAAACTGTGTCTGGTAATACCGTCAATGAATTCCACCCGAGGTTGAGAAGCCACATGTGTGAGAGGCCAGCAAAGAGTCTTTCATCAATGCGACTGATCTGGTTGTTATGCAGACTAAGTGAAGCTAGGTTAGGCGTAGTCTGGAAAACTGTACCTGGTAATGCCCGAAGGCGATTTCGCTCAAGGTGGATGTGTGCTACAGACTTGAGGCCTTTGAAAGCCTGAGGGTCAAGGCTCGTCAGCTGGCCGTTTTGCAGATTTAAAAAGTCCAGATTCGTTAGATCCCTAAATGATGCTGCTGGGAGGGACGTGAACAGATTTCCATCCAGCCAGAGAGAATGAGTGGATGGTGGCATGTCGCTTGGTATTTGTGTGAAGTTGTGAGAGCTGCAGTACATGTTGAGCTCCAAGCTGTAGTCATCATGCAGACAGGTGCACCTCTTAGAGCAGGAAATGGGTTCTTCGGCCACTGTTTGTCCTGTTGTGTCCACGTCTGGATACACCAGAGATGCTCCCAGCACCCACACCACCAGGAGTACAACGGTCTTCATACCAACTGTGGGTGGTGTATTAACAGCAATAAATAAATATAATACTAAAAGATTTAATAACAAAGTACAGACTGCCTTTAAATGGTGATGCCTTTCTTTCTTTGTATCTTTTAAAAGGTATTTTGAATAAAGAAAAAAAGTTAATGTACTTTAATAGTTTAAATTACTCACCTTTAGTCCCAGAGGACATAATTTAAAGTGGACAGGCTGTGGAATACTGAATGATGGATCCTTGTGCAATTGTTTGTATGCTGAACAGAAAGGTTGCCAAACCCTCAAGCATTTTTTTTAAACTCAGTTCCACTGAATGTGTACTCTTAACCCATTCATTTCCATCAGACCTAACAGCGGGTTTTGACTTTCCTTGTGTTAAGCATTTTTCTCAGAGTTCTCTCTTGGAGATGCTTGGCCAGCCTTTCCCCTTATAGCTTTGCTTTCTTCTGCAGATAATCTGACGTTATAACAATTAAAGTGCTTATAAAGAGTGTTAAACTAAGCTGTACTTTACTATATGCAAAAAGGACAATAAAGTAACTATAGTGAATTGAAAGGCTAAACAATTTATTAAATATTATGGTACTCAGTTATATGTAATTTGTCACACATACACTTGACTGAATTAATTACTTTTTGGACCTAGGATCAGTTTAACATTTAAGATTGGTAAAATAAAATGAGTATCTTTCAACTTTCAACCATCTCCAGAGCTCCTTCATATATCTTTACCAAATCAGCTGTATGGACTTATCTACCCAGTAACAACAGCTGTATGTTGCATGTAACTGGGTGCTGGTGCCATTTCTTTTCATTCACTCAGCTGCCTGGAGGATGAGGTCCACAGGTTCCAGAGGTTCATTTCCTAATCACATCACTGATTGTAATGACTAACTTTCTGTTTACTCTTATTCTTGGTATCAGAGTTCTTTAGACAACCATGAACTGGTCATGCTCTAAGGGACAAATAAATCTAGATAATGCTGTGTCCTTGCACATGAATTTTATTGACTGGCATACCAGTAATGGATTCAATATGCTGAATGTGCTAAACCTTGGGTTTCCATGATTCAAATCTGCTCTGCTTAAGCAAATGGGTTGTCAAAATGTTATCTGGTTATCCACGATCTGCTATTTTTATGTTGCATTCATTTTAGTCTAAATAATTATAATAATTATAAATTTTCTTTGCAATACAAAGCACAAGGTCTGTAATTACATCTTGATCCAACAGTTTTGCATCTTTCTTCCCTCTAACAGCCTTACTTTCTTAAATGGGGAGTATTTCACCAGCATCTCATTTATTATTATGTTAGTTTGAAAAATAGAGATTTTGCTTTCTACAAAGATATATAGTAGTTTTATGCTTGTCGCGTGAATTTCAAATCATTTTATTACCAGAGAAATAAAACACAGCAGTTTTCAGTACTGTGTCAGTCACTAAATAATTAATACACGGGATACTCCTCCTCTGCAGAGAAACCCATTACAGCTGTAAGTCCCAGTGTAAAATAACTGCAGTTTAGTTAGATCTAGCAATCATCTATTAACATCTAACTCATTGAATTTGAAAAATCCTGCATTACGGGAATTTCCACAAATTTTGGTCATAACTTATTAGCTTTTTACATAAACCTGAACCTTTTCCCATTGTCATGTCTAATACAAGCCACTGTGTGACACTCCAGCTAAAATAACTGACACAAGTATTTCCTACTGTACTATGATTGTGTAACATGAAGGCACTCAAAACTCACCATGAAATCCCATGTTAGCCTCAACTAGTTACACAAAAGCCAGATGGATGTAAAAACACTATAACTGAAGTACTCATGCTGTAAAGGTATAATTACTTCTCTGTGCTGGTTGCAGTTGGCCTCTGGATATGCATCATGCCTTTTAAGTTTTTATGTTGCACATGACATAGCAGCCAAAGGAAGTCTCTTCTGCTTCTATGCTCTTTTAAATTCACAGGATCAAAATTCCTAAAAAATAAAAAGATGAATCTTTGTCCTTAGCCACATCAAGATATTTAACTGACCTCTTTTTTCACAGGCTTACAGTGAGAGCAGTCTACCCTTCCCAAAACATACAACTTACTCTATATTGCATTTAATAATACCCTCAGTCAACTGTATCATCCACTAGTAGATTGTTTTTTTTTAAACTTATTTGTCATCTAGAAAACCTGTCTTGTCTGACAAAGATGGCTTTAAAACATGGTTGTTGAGTGCTATGACATCCATTAATGTGACTGTGGATTATAGACCCTCAACATTCATGCTGTAGCCATTAACTTTTAACTCACAGTGGAATAGTGTTTTCTAAGAGGTAAGAAAATTGATTTTTCTTCGTCTTGTTGTCTGGAAGGAACTGGAACTTCTCTACAGTCACAGTATGTCAATATACTGTAACCTTTGGGACCAATGCAACCATGTGATCATTTCAGCTCATGACCTAGTTCAGCCTTTTAACTATAATATCCATTTGTGTGTGTGTGTATGTGTGTGGAGAAGCAATGGGAGGGGTAATTTTAAGGTGACAAATTTACTTTCTTCACAACATTGAAGGATAAGAAAATATATGTATATATATATATATATATATATATATATATATATATATATATATATATATATATATATATATATATA
>JAOWBL010000023.1:5766201-5787534 GCA_028564865.1 Zenarchopterus dispar
GCTGTTCTCTATTATAATGCGAGTGTGGGGAACCGGGAGACAGGGTCCGACGTGCTGTGGAGGTTGCATGGTACAACTTGGCTAGTATGACTGCGTCCTTAATTGTCAGCAGTTTCAGACCTCACTCTTTCCATTGCATCATTTCTCCTCTTTTAACAATCTTAGAAATTCCTAATGATCACTTACACCTGATACTGGCCCCACAGGTGGTAAAGCAGACTGCTCCAAGACACCACCTGCCTCAGATGTTTACAACTTTGATGAGGACAGCAGCGATGCGTTGTCACCACAGCAGTCTACCAGCCAACAGCCCACCAGCTCATCGGTGACCTCTCCACCAGAATCTGGAGGGACTGAGGCTGCATGTACTTCCTCTAACTTAAATACCTCCATTCAGGTACCTTGAACCCATATTATTACATGATTAGATAGTAAATCAGTAAGAAAGCATGACCTTTTACCATCAAAAGACAAACTAACCTTCTTGACAGAAAACAATTGGACAACATTAAAACTTGAATGTTGCGAATGCTCATGCTATTAATTCTTATTTTGATTTAATTTTTCCATAAGAGAAGAATAAGATCTTATAATTTAATTAGGCCACAGTGTACAAACATTTTTAATGCGATGAGTGTTTATCAAGCTGTGTGTGATTATGTTATTTCAGCTGAGATGCTTTTCTTTCATGGGATGATGGTTAACAGACGGAGCAGCTTTACTGTACTAACCGAGTGGATCATGTGCTTTCTGATCCCTCTCTTTGCTTTTCTTAGCACTCTTCGACACTCGGCTCACAGTCTGCATCAGATGTAGTCCATCCTGTCTCCACCTCAGAGCAACAGAGCAATCAGCAAACACGTCAGCCCAACCCCACCGCTGCCCCCAGCAATTCATCGGGGCCGGTTCTTGTGAAGGTGAGCTTTTCAACTGCTTCAGGTCTGACCCAAGTGGTTTAAAAGTTCCTGCGTTTACAAAAAACAACAGCACTTTTAAAAATTATCTTAAAACTGGTTCATTTAGTTGACAAACAGCTGTTATGACATTGTCCTCAGATACCGAGGTCGCTGTCTCTCTCTGATTAATCGGTTGTGTGTTTTGCGTCTTTGCTTATTTTCCTTTGGAAATATTGTGAGCGATACAGTGTCAGAGTCTGTGTTTTGTCATAATGAAAGTCACATTAGTTTAGGGGTGAGTGAAAAGTCCATGTTCAGCCAAGTCAAACACAGGTCAAAAAGCAACACGATTTAAAGCCATTTTACACTTCGAGGGACTTTAAATCTGTGCCAGCTACGGCTCGTCTTTCATAAGGGTCAGGTATCAAGTTGACCTTGCTCATTCACGCTCAGCAATGGGAGTTAAGTAACAGCACATGCATTTATCATATTCCTGTCATGCTGTCTGCATAAAATGAACTCTCTTGGAATATGATAGGGGAATGAATTTGACAAACTGAAGGCTGTATGCCTGTTTGACTCAGCCTGTGTTTTTGGTTTCAAAGCTTCACTAAAACCTGTTGCTTCCAAGCCAAGCCATTTTTGCATACACTACATCCTGTAATTGCAGGTGGTAAAACAATAAGGGTCGTATTTCCACCACCCGCTTCCTCATCCTGTCATTTTCATCGCGTGTCAGACCAAAGCTTTACCTTAATGCTTAAGGCTATAAAAAGCCAGTATCAATTTTATGTCTTATGATGTTGGTACTGGCAATGTAAACTGTAGTTCCCCAATAAACTGGACTGAGATCACTCACAGGGATTGAATATCCTCCAGATGGTCCTCTACAGCTTTACATGCTAATTTTCTGTGTTATGTTCCACAGCAAAGCTTGGCGAAGCTACCCACTGACAAAAACCGCAGCAAAAAGACCAAAGAGCCCAAACCACGGGTGAAAAAGCTGAAGTACCATCAGTACATCCCCCCAGACCAGAAGCAAGAGCTCAGTGAAATACCGATGGACGCTTCTTATGCTCGCCTCCTGCAGCAGCAGCAGCAGTTCCTGCAGCTGCAGATCCTCAGCCAGCAACAGCAGCAGTACAGCTACCAGAGCGTCCGACCAGCCGCGCACAAGTACGGGACAGGTCCTCGGCACAAGCTGCCCTTCATCACAGACTTTCTTTTTCTCATCCACATAGTTATGTCAACCCCAGTGTGAGAATGCTAATTCTTTCTAGACATCACTGTCTATATAGTTTCCGAACCCAAACAACATTTTGATTCATAGAACACAAAGTCATCAGTCATAACCTTCTGACCACAGCTGCTTTGTGTCTCGGCTCCTTTGCATTTCCTGCCCTGAGCTTCCGACACAAGCACAACTAATTGTGAAAAATGGATAGCTGATTCTCTCTCTCTCTCTCTCTTTTCTACTCCCTTTTTCTCTCGTACTGTGACAATAGATCAACAAGTGAGGTACAAACAAGCTGTTCACCCACTCTGCCTGCCACTGTGCAACTCCACCATGCGAAGACAAATCGAAAGCCGGATCAACTGCCAGCTAATCTGGATGAGATGAAGGTGACACACTGCAGCCTGCGTGTGTTCTCATTTTTATCCACCACATGAAAGCTGCAGAGGTGAAAGCGTATCAAGAATTTGAAGGAGTGATACATGATCTCTTATTTTTTCAGGTTGCCGAGCTGAAAATGGAGCTGAAACTCAGATCTTTGCCTGTTTCTGGGACTAAGACAGACTTAATAGAGAGGCTAAAGTTGTTCCAGGAGAACTCTAACGTCCAGAGTGTTGTTGTCATGGAAACAACTGCCACCTCACAGTCCGAAAACACAAAGTCAACCCCACCGGTTTCTGTTATAGCTTCCAAAGTGTCCAGTTTGGGAATAGAGGACAGTAATAAGGCAGATAATGCAGCAAAGCTGCTTTCAGATATTCCAAATCTTGCTTCTCCATACATGAGCCCCCCACAGGGAGTACACCATGAGGAATGTTCCACAGAGAAAAAGTCCAACGAGAAGGACTCTGAAAAAGATAAACGTCTGCATGAGAAGGAGCGACAGATTGAGGAGCTGATGAGGAAGCTGGAGCAGGAGCAGAGGCTGGTGGAGGAGCTGAAGATGCAACTGGAAGTGGAGAAAAGAAGTCAGCAGGGCGATTCTCCACCTCAACTTAGTCCCTTGGTCCCAACTCAGGTTAAAGAGGAAAACAGAACCCCACCAAACTGCTCAATGTCCCGCAGCTCTCCTGGTCTGCCAGCGTTGGTCAAACAGGAGGAGTCTGCAGATCAGAACCACATAACCAGTGCAAATCAATTAATCATTGGTCACCAGACCATCACACAGCCAGAAGCCCTGCAGCCTGCCCAGGCCGACTCTCAGATCATCTTGCCTACATCCCTTCCCACCTCAGCAGTCACTGTCGAACTCCCTGCCAAAAGCATTAAATTACACACTGCTTTGAGTAGCGCAGCCCCAAGACACATCCAGACCTCTGGACAGGTGCCACAGAAAATAGAGGCATCAGCAGCATTACAGCAGCAATGCAGCACTCAGACCCAGCAACTGACAAAGGTAAGTAAACACCCGGCTGCATGCCTGGACTTCCTCAGTCCATCTCCTTATTAGTCCTCATGATCAGCTGTAATTTTGTGGTAGTTTTGGATTCCTTGTTGTTTAATGTCAAATGTAAGGGCCCCTTGAATCATAAATTCTTTTTATGGGCAGTGAATACAGGGCAGGTCTCACCTCATAAAAGTGGTGCCATGTTTTCAATGGCCCTGTCTAATATATCACATTTAACAATCGGATCTGTTCTGCTGTGAGTAATGCTTCTTCTTTGTGACCATGCTGCCCTCACCGCTTCATGCTGCTAGCCAGAATTCAATACAGCATTCCCGAGTTACACCGCATACCCCTGCGAGCTGTACTGTCGTAGGTGAAAAGGGCCAGAAGCAGCTATTTAAACTCTTGTTTGTTCTTTTCCACAAAAGGAACTTCCACAGCGAGTCTTTTACAGCTTTTCTTTGCACGAGCTATAAGGAAAAAGCATTTCATGGACATTGGTGGTCTAATTTGTTTTCACTTTCTCAGCAGACATGGAGCGCAGATACCAAGACACAAAGCTTATTCAACACATTCCCAGTGAGCGGATGTGCTGCAGCGGCCACCTGCACCCAAGCTGCCCAAACAGGACCTGGAGAAAAGGTAGAAGGCAGTCTTAAAATCTTTTTGCTGTTTACTCTTATTCTGCAAAGCGCTCAGGAAAAGCTGTTTTGCAAGTGTTTACTTACATATTTGCATAGCCTTAGGAACATTTTCATGATGGTTTACATCAGATGCATCCTGTTTTTATTTGGTTTAAGGGACTGTTGTCTTTTCCTGTTAAACAGTCTCCCCGTTCCATCGAATCCCCTTTGATCTTGCGGCAGCCGAAATTCACAAACCACATGTCAAAGAGTAAAGACCCACCTCCCTACGAGGATGCAGTTAAACAGACACGCAACATGTTAACAACTGTTGAGGTGAAAATTAGTTGAGAATTGAAATATGGCCGATACGTGATGGCAGAGAAACATTTATCATTGTCTTAATTCTCTACAGGGTCCCTCTGCAGCCAGACAGCACATGGATGACCTGTTTGATGTATTGATCGAGAGTGGAGGTGAGAAATGTTGAACTTTTTTTGGCTCTGCTAACTAGGAAAATAAAGCAGTGATGATGTTTTTACTCCTACTGTGCTTTGCATTTGTTTTTTCAGAGATCCCGCCTTTCATCAGGCATGATTCTCCCAGCCTGGACAAGCCTCTCCCAGTGACAGCCAGCGTAACCACCCTTCCCATCAACACGGTTCTGTCCCGCCCTCCACCTTTGGTTCAGGTGGCCCAGCTACCCTCCACACCTCTCAGCTCCTCGACCAGCTTGGCAGCCCTGACCTCAGACATCCAAATGGACACTTTTATGGATGCTTTGATAGTTACTGACATGGACCCACAGAAACTGAAGCTGATGGAGGGATTAAATTCACCCGAGGTCACCATGGAAGTGGACTTTATAGAAAACACACCACCCTGTGCACCAAACCTTCAAAACACTACCATGGACAATATGGACTGGCTCGACCTTACTCTGGCTGTGCCGCCCGAGGGAGTTAACCCTTTGGACGTACCAGTGGGTGTCTTCTCCTCTGACTTCCTGGACTCTCATGAACTGCACTTGAACTGGGACTGAGTGCTGTAAAGGTGAACTCTTATTTCATTCCAATTTCACACATGATGCAGGGAAAGATTGCCTTTCTTTTCATGAGACAATCAGAGCCGTTGGGCATTTGAGGGGCTTCGTTCTGCTTTTCGGTCCAAGTAAATCAGATCAGTAATAATCTGATCATGCAGTGCCAGTTTAAAGATGCTGAAGTATTCTATTTTGGGTCTTTGAATGCTCTGATTGTATAAGGGGAGAGATAAAATGGTACTGGTGGTTGCAGGCTGAGCTAAAAGGGTAGAGTCTATGAAGATTTTCATTTCATCTATCAGTCTTTTCCCACATTATTGATTTCTCTTTGTCTTTTGTTCTCAGAGAATCTAGCATTGCTCTTAGTGTGGTGACTGCAGACAAGGCAGAAAAAACGTGCTCTTCCTTTTTAGTCATGAGCAAACACTGTATTAAGATGAGGGCAATTATGTTGTTTACTCTTCCACATGTTCCTGATGTGTAGGCAACGTCTGAGGCAGAAGAATTTTAACTCAATTTGAAATGTAAATTTGATCATAATAGAAAAGCCCAGAAGGATGAGGCTAAACAGCACTGATCAAAAACAATGCAAACTGTGGAGAAGCGGAGCTTCAGTTTTGTCTGGAAACTCGCAGCACCTTCACCGCGACCATCTAGACCCTGCAGCTGGATCCACTTGAACCAAACCAGTCCTAAAATTTAAAACACTCTAAAATGTTTAGATTTTTTCCCCTACCAATTCTGATTGTCAGTATCATGTACAACATACTCCATATTTGTCAAAATTAATGAGTCATAAAAATCTTCTGCTGCACTATTTACTATTATTTACTGCTTTAAAACCCAGTCTGCTGACTTTGAAGTTTGATGAGCTTTTCTTTCCTGCATCGTTGTGCTCTAGTGACATCTCCTGGTTACATGTGGGTTGACCCACTTCCATTCAACAATTATTTGCTTTTATGTTTTTTTTCATACATTATTAAGGAAAATAGCTTTCTTGGTAAAAGAAAAAAAAACATGATGCTGCATTGCAGGCGGTGTCTTGTATTTGTGACAGTATGTTTACTTTCTCTTCCTGGAATATCACTGACAAATTCAACTGAATGTTGGAGAAATGTTGTAAAGAGGCCTTCAGTCATGGATGTTATTTTTTTTTCTGTCATTTTAAAATGGGTTTACTGCTGGAATGAGAAAAGTTTTGTCTTTAGTATACTAACTCTACACCAAAAACAACACTTTGTGGGCTTTTTACAAATTCTTGCATTTATGTTGCTTTTCGTATAAATTTAATAGTTTGTAAATACAGTTATTATTTGGGATATCACAGGCAGTTTTTAAGCATCACCACACACACTTTAATAGTTGTACATTTAAAAAAAGGAAGGTAAGTATATATACAGTACATAAACAGGTTTATCCTCTAAATGTATGTACACAGTTAAACACAAGCAAACACCATGCCTTCGCTGACGTGCTGGATTAAAACCAACATCACAGCATCCAAATGTCTAATTTGATAAACATCAATTCTTAGTCACTGATATTCAGTGTGCTATGCATCATAAAGGTTGGAGGAGACCAAATAAACTCTTCAAAAGAGCCTCCTTACTCAATTATTTCATTATATTACCTAAATGTCCAAAGTCTTGTAAGTCTTTTACACATTGCTTTTCTCTCAGAGCTTTTTGAGAGTTATGATTGATGTACGACACTTGGGACATCTGTGAGTGATGGACTTGAACTTATCGCTGCAGAAGGGAAAGAGGCAACAACCAGCCGCACATCTGCAAAAGAGGAAGGAACAGGAATGACTAAAAGCCTCGGAGGGGCCTGCACAAACCGAAACAGACACAACAAGGCCTGATTGTATGTTTAGGCAAATATTTCACCAGTCAGCAAGTGAGTGGGGAGAGCTCCTACCCGATCAAAGCTGTTATGAAACACACCAGCCAGGTCACGCTGCTGACCGAAGTAAAAGTCTCGGTGACAATGAACTGCTGGCATTCTGGGCACTGTGTCCTGCTCGGATGTGGAGGAAGGTTATTCACATCCAGGATCACTGAGGGGGCTGCAGGGAGAACACGTGCATGAGCAGAGTTGCAGTATCTTCTCAAAAAACACTTTCTTTATTGTTCAGTTCTCTATTGAAACAAATTCACAGTCTACAAAATGTTTTCTCTGACTCCAGGGTTTAATGTCAAATACAAATGAATAAAATACTTGCATCCTGCTCACATTAGATTTAATTAATGCGATTTTATGAAAAAGTAATAATGCTTGTGTATATTGTTATTTTGTGACCTGGACTGTGATCAAAATAAGTTACGATGACTGTGGGCTCACCGGGGAAGGTCGGTGGAGACTCAACATAGAAAATATTTGAGGATTCACCAGAAACAGCAGGCTGAGCATCCAGACTAGAAGAGACAGAGATATCTACAAAAGAACATTACAAGAAGACAATAATATGGTGGAATCATCATCATCAGTGTACAGAAAGACTGTTGCTTACCTTTCTCACTGTTTCTGTTTCTAGCATTTAAAATGCTGTCATAGCTTTTTTGGAGTTCAGCCGCCTTTTCATTGAGCTCTTTGAGTCTGTTGCTGATGATGTCAACCTCTTGCTGAGTGGCCGCTGCTTCCTCTGGAAGTCAAAATGAGAGTACAGATAAAGCACAGAGGTCAGCCAAGCTTGTTATAATTAACCACGTTAACTTTCTTGAGAAACGTCTTTCTAATGCCACCTGTTTGTCCAAACTCTGCACGACTCCTCAACTCTTGAAAAATGTACAGAAGTTTCCTCCGATCCTCAAGCTGCTGCCGCTTTAAAGAAATATTTTTCAACTCTATTGATATTTTCTTCAGCTCACTGTTTGAAGAAGTCATGATGGCAGCTAAAAAGACAGAAAAAGATAAGTAAAGCAGGGTGTGTGATAATTAAAAAATATATATATATATATTCCTGATCTACTGCATGTATTTACTGTGTGTTTATGCTTCCTCGGCATGTATAGTATACATGCAAACACACCTAAAGTACTAAGTCTTTAATGGATAAATAACACCACAGATTGCAACGAAAAGAATTTGAAACTTTTAAACAAGTGTTTACTATTAGGACTAATATTTGCAGGTTTATTGACATTGCATGGCCTTTTCTTTGCTCCAGAAACAGGGTGGGATCATGACATGTGACTGAATGAGCAGCTAAAACTTCTCATATGTCGTGATGTGAATACTAGACATTGAAGTTGCTCTGCTTTGAGTTTTTTTTTTTACATTAAATTAGTCTCATTTTTTTTCCCAAATGCACTCTGTCATGCTCAGACTAAAGTGTTTGTTACAAATTCTTTAGGGCTGTATCTATTTTTTTTTTTTTGCTTTTAATTCAGCAAAATATTAAAGGAGCAGCAAGTTTTCAGGATTCAAAAAAACATAAGACTGGAAAAGAAGTCCTGCCATGTTACCTGGTGTGTTGACTCCAGCATGAGCAATAAAGACAAATTTACGCTGGACAAGCAAGCAGAAAGCAGTCAGCAAGAAGAATAATGAAAGAGAAAAATTGTTCACTCACTTCAAGTCTGTTCTGTAGAAATAAGCACGAGATCGAGCCGAACACCAGTTTCCCCCCCCCAAAAAAAAAAAAAAAAAACAGCAAAAAATCCAAGAAGATGGTAAAATCTATTCATAAATTTATTTGGATTTCCTCATGGCCAGGCTGCTAAAGTATCATATAATAAACAGCGCTGTTGACAAATTATTACTGTAAAACCTCGGTGGATAACTTCATAGTAAACTTTCATCAAAACGTTATACTAAAGAAAAAGTCGTGCATCCCTGAACTGCTTCAGCTTCTCCTGTTTCGTCCTTTAGATAACACGCATATAGCCTGAATAGTGTTCACTTGTTTTATAACACCAAATATTCAAATCATCTTCCACAACTTCCCTCTCTGGAAAATGCAACAAAACACTCACAGTGTCATAGAGATTGTCATATGACACAGAGACATGAACATGAAATACAAAATACTAATAACTTGGAATAACTGCAGACCTTTACACACAAGAAGTTTTAAAAAATCTTTATTTACATGTAGCTACTTTATGTGGCAAATCACTTTGGAAAAATCATTAGTTCAAGAGAAATGTATAATAAAGCTGTCCACAACTAGTAACAATTCAGTAAGTCAACACTGTTCAGGAAATGGTGTTTTTCTTTCAGACTGGCTCCTGGATGGCGGCTGTTTCACTTTTTTCTGAGTTTCTTCATAAATGTCACTTCATCTCTGTTCCTGATTCCATAACTGAAAAAAAAAAACATTAAAAGAGAGGGGGAATAGTCAGTGACGATGTTAAAACAGTTGCAGTAATTACTACTTGTATAAACTCACTCTTTAAGCCTCATTGTGTCATCTTCCAGCTTCTCGCCCTGAAACACCAGATAATAAGTTCTCCAAACGTATCTCCTGGAAGGAAGGAAAAAAAAAATGGAGAAAGGACTTTCTAATGATGTTTACTTTGTTTTCATGTTGATGTGTGTGGGAATTCTCTTACCAGCTGACATGTTTCACTCCACCTTCTCGTTGCTGTTTAAGCTCCATGAATCTGCGAACGGCCTTCTTCAGATCAAGAACGGTAGCGTTTTGCACCACAACTATAGCTTTTTCGGGGTGTAGAAAATTTTAAAAAAAGTCACAAAAATACAAGCAGATGTAATCTAATTAACAAAAAACAGACGTGAAACCCAAAAACCTCTGCACTTACGCATCGTTTCACCATCTGCTTTCATAACCTTCACGGTCATGGCCTGGCCGTACTCCAACGCAATCTGAGAATTCACCTCTTCCAGAGTCACCTGAAGAAACGACCATCCAGATTGAAAGGAAAGGAACAATGTTTTTCAGAGCAGGAGAGATAAAATGATTGACAGTTTTAAAACTGCTCTAGTTATGTAATCTTTTAGAGTAATCTTGAAATGATATTAATATTGAAAGACTAATTCAGGTGTTGATTAAACATGCAAACATGGTGGACTTGAGCATCAATCAAAAGAATGGACACTCCAACCGACCTATTCATTTTGAATCGGCAGGTCTGTCCAAACTGAACTGGTGCGTAAAGTCCACTTTTGCATATATTTATATGAACATAAAGATGTCCACATATAGGATTTCATATGGTTTAACTTTTTTCACCAGTTGTTATTTAACAATAGTGAGGTTGGAAGAAAAAAAAAATCAGTAACGTTTACACGGTTCAGAAACCTGTTAATCCACCTTCAGCAGCAATAACATGAATTTGTTCACTCCTATGTGACCCAATCAGCCTCGCATGTCATTGTGGAGCAATTTTGGTTGATTTTTTTTTTTTTTTTTAAACATTGCTTCAGTTTATGGGAGGGCATTTATTTATGCACAACTCTCTTGAAGAATTGCTTTGGACTGAGATCTTGACCTTTACTTGGCCATTCCAAAACCCTAATTCTTTCTCTTTTTCCCATCGTTCTGGCGTAGACTTGTTGGTGTACTTCCAATCATTGCATGACTCATTTTCAACCAAGATTTAACTGTTGGGCAGATGGCCTCACATTTGCCTCAGGAATACTCCGGTATACACTAAAGTTCATGATCAACTTAAAAACTGCAAGGTAGCCAGTTCCCGAGGCTGCAAAGCAACACCAAATCATAAATCTTGTGGTTTGTCCAGATGCAGTTTTGTTAGGTTCTGTACACACTGATGTTTAACAACTGCTTCCCTAAGACATTTGTTATGCCTTTCCCTCTTGGCATTGTGTTAACAAATATTTTCTCCAGCACAGCTAAAGTTGTAATAGATTTACATTGTTACATTGTACATTTCATACATTTACAATGTATATACAGTACCAGAAAATATACATATTTTTTGGTACTGTATGGCATTGTTAATAGCATTCTTTCACACTAGATTTTTTTTGTATTGACAAATAAAATCTAGTTTTGTTTTTGGGGGGTTTTTTTGTTTGTTTTTTTAGCAATACACAAAAAAACCTAGTATGAAAGTATCCTATGAACAATGCCATATGGCACAAAAATATTATTTTCTTTTGAATAATGAGAAAAATACAGTGTCAAACATAAAAAATTAGGCACAAAATAACTGAAACAGTTCATTTTACCCACAAATCTGTTTAGTTTTGGTCATTTTCAGATTGTTGATTTTCGTTTTTTGCTTTGCTTTTTGATTCTATTGAAAAGAACTTTAGTTTTTATATTTATTTCATTTAACAAGATTTTTTTCACTGTTAGTTTCAGTTTTTGTTGACTAAACATAGCAGAAACAGTAAGGAAATTTGTATTTTGTTTCTTTGTTGTAACAATGCTTCTTGGCAATAAATTTTATAACACTGGAAAACCGATTTATTCCCCTTTTAAATGGTAACACATTTGTAAGGAACATGCATTTGTGGGATGAGCAGCAGAGCTCAGTATGGGAGTTGCACCCATGACAAATTTGCTAAATTTTCTCTGCCAATTTTGCCGTTGACTCTTGTTTGGCGTTTGGTGGATTGGATGATTGAAGTTTGAAGAAACAACATATATTGGCTATTTAACAAACAGGAACTTCAGTAGCGTGTGGAGGAACCATACATGGCCACAGCAACATGGCACCTCCTCCTCATGTTGGTCACGCACTGCTGTGAGATGGATTCCTAGTCTTTGACCAGAATTTGTTGTAAGTCAGGCAACGTAGTTGTGTTGGTCACTCTGGGACGAACACCATGCCCAAACTGATCCCTCAAGTGTTCACTGAGGTTGACGTCAGGCCACTCGATTCTCTCCACTCCTAAATTCTGGAAGTAACCCCTGATAAACCCTGCTTTGTGCGGACGAGCATCGTCATATTGGAGGACAGAGTTCGGTCCCAGACTGTGGAGATATGGGATTGCCCCTGGTTGCAGAATCTCATCTTGATGTCTCTGCATTGAGATTGCTTCCAATGATGATGAGCCTCACTCTTCCAGTGAGGGAGATGCTGTCCCACGCCATCACACTGCTTCCACCAAAAGATGTTACTCTATCAGTGCAGAAATCATCATAGCGTTCTCAGCATCTTCTCCACACTTTCGCCCTACAATCCAACTGCTGTAGGCAGAATCTGGACTCATCACTGAATATAACGTTCCTCCACATGTTCAGGTTCCAGTGCATGTGTTGCGGACACCTGTGCCTGATTGACAGCAACTGGGAGCAGCAGAAGTTCAAAACAAGAGTCAACAGCAACAGTAAAATAAACTGTTTTGCATTGGCAGAGAAAATTTGGCAAATGTTTCCTGGGTGCAACGCACATACTAAGCTCTGTGTATGGTTCTTCCACAAGCTACTGAGGCTTGTTTGTTAAATGGATAAACTGACAAATATGTGTTGTTTCATCAAACTTCAATCATCCAATCCACCAAACACCAAACAAGAATGTTTCATAAGAATTTTTTTTTCATGGATACAACCCCCATACTGCTGCTCATCCCACAAATGTGTGTTCCTTTCAAGTGTGTTACCATTTAAAGGGGAAATAAACGGGTTTTCCAAGAACATAAGATTTAATGCCAAGAACCATTGTTACAACAATGAAATAATCTACCAAACACAGATGCCCTTGCTTTTTGTGCTATGATTATAACTCTGGTCTCTACACCTGCTGGTGGGGAGTTCATCGAGGGTTGATGATTAGCAGCACCTGGCTGCAACTTACCTTCTTAAATTCTACAGAATCAGTAAGGGGGGTACTTAGCATTGCTCACACACAAAAGTAAAAAATAGGATTAAAAGAAAGACATCACCACGTAAATATTATATCTGCTGTAAGCTTAAATAAATGGGGGGGGGGGGGGGGGGGGGGGGGGGGGGGGGGGGGGGGGGGGGCGCATAAGTTTTGCTCCTCTTTTGAAAGGGAACAGATCACCTGAATTGGTAGATCACAGAGTAAAGGGTCCTGAACAAGTCGAGCAAGTCCTTCCTCGAATATATCCAGGATTTCTGAATGTGGGAGAGATTCCTCATCTTCCTCTTGTGCGTCTAGAACTTCCTGATCGGGTTGGACCTCCTGCTTCACCTCCTTGTCCTCCTGTCGTTCTGCACCTTCAGCTGGACTCTGCTCTTCGTCCATCCCTGGTACCTACCGGAGACAGTATGGTACCTGGCACCTACAAGCATTCGGTAAACAGTACGCTGTATTCGCTGAAAGGCGTTCAAAATAACGGCAAATGATAAATAAAATGTTTGAAAAGACCTGGACCTGTTAATTACTTCAGCACAGAGGCCAGTACATCCAAAACATAGACTTTAAAATAACCTAAAATTGAATAAAATTTAAATTGAAAACTAACGTGTGCATCATATTTCATGTACCGGAGGAATAATGTTGCTCATTACATAAGTTCCTCTTGCGAGAGTAAACTAAAACGCTACTATTTGATTTAGTGAACAAAATATAGACCCAACTCTTGATAATTTAACATAAATTATGTATATATTTAATTCTTGCTGAAAGCATATTGTTTTAACCGATGCTTTGTTTGTTTCCCGTCGGCATATACAAATCGGAACACCGGTTTCCGTTGTTGCAGTGTGGTTGCGGTCTGTTTACGGCTCACATTTGTTTCGACCTATTTTAAACCTATTTTTGAACAAGTCATCTGGTAACATGCTACTGTTTTGTCCGACCTGTGGAAATGTGTTGATCGTCGAAGAAGGACAGAAGTGCATGAGATTCGCGTGTAACACCTGTCCCTATGTACATAACATCACAAGAAAGGTGAGACTGGCGTGGAACGTAAACAGGTCTTACACGCGAGAATTACCATCTGAAAGTCTGCTGGTTCGGTTGTTTACGTTTAACAAATGTCCCCTTTTCTTATGCAGGTAAATAACCGAAAGTATCCTAAGCTGAAGGAGGTTGATGATGTTCTCGGTGGAGCTGCCGCGTGGGAGAACGTGGATTCAACTCCAGGTGAAGTTGGACTTATTTATGCTTTAATTTACCGTTTTAACTTTAATTATTACACTTTAGACAAAAAAGGAATCATTACACGGCTCATCAGAAAAGAGTAAAGACTTTGTCACAGAGGCATTTTTTAAAGTTTTGTTTGTTAGGTGCTTTTTGCATCACAGATGTAAAAACAAAACTATACCCACGCATTGGGAAATGTGTTGTAATATCTTTTAAAATGTGCCTTGAATACTTGAGTATTTTTAAAAGCAAGTGCTCTGGTACCTTGACTACGTTTGACTAAGCAGCTGGTACTGTAGTAACATTTGAAGAGTTTTTATAAACTTTAATCCGAGCAATTACATTAGACACTGTTCAACCACCAAAGTTAAAATAAGTGTTTTAACTTAGATACATGATTATTTCATTTTAATTTAAACTTTATCAAAAGACTGCAAAGATCTTTTCTATTTCTTTGAATGCAAAATCAAATAAAAGTTTGGTATATGCACTTATTCCAGCGGCTTTAGTGAAATGTAAAAAATGGTAATAAAATAAATCCACAAATTCCATATAAATCCCCTCTGATCATACAAAACTAGCAAAAACCCAATATGTAGAGGTGTAAGGTGTAGTGAGTGCCAGATTGCAGCAGCCAGTGTGTATTTTCTATAAAGATAATTTATGGATAATATGGTTTTGTATATGGCTAATCATGAAAACTGTTTAGAGTTAAGGTTTGTGGTCTTTTATGTATCCAATTCTTGGAGTATTTGATCAGTTACATTTTTAAAAAATGAATAAGTTTGCAACTTTTCTCTAACTGATGAAGTGCTTGTTAAATCTGGTTACATGAAATAATTTTGAGCTAGAGGCTGGATATACTTCATCTTTGATTTATGTTTCGTTAACTCCAATATCTTAAATTCCAGGTTTAGAGTTGACTTTTGTGTTTCTTTACAGAAACGTGTCCCAAGTGTGAGCATCCTCGGGCGTATTTCATGCAGATTCAAACCAGATCGGCGGATGAACCCATGACTACTTTTTACAAATGCTGCAATGCCCAGTGTGGACATCGGTGGAGAGATTGATACTCTGAAGTTCTATTTAATGAGACTGACAATTTCCAGTTTCTGCTTTGTCTTCAGGCACTTTTTCCATTTTTGAATGATATTCATTTTCCAGACATTAAACATTAAAATGAGATTCCTTCATAGTTTTTATTGATAAAATAGTGCCTGTATACAACAGTCAGATAGATTGCCTTATATTACCACAGACATTTAGAGCAATGCAAACCAGCAGTATCCACAACAATACTATTATTTCAATGCAATTCTTCAGTTTGACAGCTATTTTCTTGCCCAGCTCTGTCAGCCTCCAGGAAAAATAAAATAAATTCAAATTCACACATCAGGGAGCTATCCTGTGAGAATTACTTTTTCTATGTGTAGTTCAGACCACTTTGTAAGCATGACTGATGAATAGACATGCTGTGGTTTAACAGTCCGTGTTAAATGTTGGTATATCCATGAGAATCTCATTTTGCAAATCTGAATAACTTATCTGAAGCTTGTTCTTAGCAGATAGCTCAATATTATCAAAAGACGTCTCTATTTGTCATCTAACATGCATTTGAGCAATGCAAGTATTTTTAAAAAGGACTAATGTCAAGTGTAGAAGGTGAAGACGGAGATGATGGCTCTGATGCCCCAAAAAAATAAATAAAAATTCCCTTACTACCACTAGTGAAAATATAACCTACTTTGAGCAGTGCATTAACCCAGATCACAAAACTCAAACATTAGAGATGCCATGCAGTTTTTCTTTCACTAGTAACCAAAAAAAAACCCAAAACTTTAATTTCCACATGTAGTAGGTTCTATACACTAAAGAGCAAGTATGGCCTGATTCACTCAGTTAAAAAAAAAAAAAAAAACAGAAGTAAAAGCCTAATTATTATTGTATTTTCCTCAAATTATTAGAACAGGGTTAAGTCCTTAAATATATAAAAGGAACAAAAACGTTGATTTCAACTTAAAGTGCAAATGTTAACTATGATCAAACTTAAGTACATTATACACAGATGACAATGATGACTACCAGCTAAACAGTAATGTCATTTACATACAGCTGTGTTCCCTACTCACTATATAGTGTTTGCAAATTTGCAATGCTGTTCAAATATTTACTCAGACTTCTTATACCCCTCAATGCATCCTAAAATACTTTATGAAAAGTAGCATAAAACAGATAGTCGCTATGGTAGCCAGTCCCTGTCTGTTAGCCTTTATCTTTGTGACAACAATGATGCAATGAACAGTGGCAACAAAAACAACGCCAGTACTGTGTGAAGGTTCGTTCTGCTGATAAACTTGTACTGCCCTCCATATTGGCCATAGAGAGCACACTATATAGACGAGTAGGGGTTATTTAAGGACACAGCCATGTAAATACTAACTGGAGACCAGAAGAGTAAAGTACTATAAATGCATCAGTTTAAGTGGATGATTTTCCTTACATTCAAAAAAAAAAGGAGAAAAAAAAATACATCCGTTAAAGCAAAATGATTAGACACAGACAAAAATATTCACAGTTGTTAAAGTAACATCTTAAATTAAATTTAAAATCAATACTTGTCTCTATGTACTTTTGAGTAAAATTCACAAGTGAATTTGGATAAAGTGACAATATTCACAGTTTTCTCTAAAAGAGGCTAAAAGTTTTTTTTTGTTTTTGTACTAATTGACATGCATAAACGTCACATTTATGGTGGCAGGTACACAATTTTGTGCGCCTACAGCCAATGTGTGTCTCGCTTCTTTATTTTCCTTCGTCCTCTGCAGTTCCAGAGATTTGTACATTTCAAATTAGCTTTTATGCATTACAGAAGTATGCAGAAATATATATACAGTAAATGTCCTGTGAGCTAATGAGAAAACTGCACTTACAATATAAGAGCTACACAACACTATGCAAAAATGTGGGGGTGTCACTATCTGCAGGGGGAGCTGTGAGTTCATCTGTGAGTGCATGTACATGGCTCTGGCAAACAGCTGTCGGTGGTTAGCATATACGCTTGTATGTGTAGATGTAGCCCTTACAGTTAGGGCAAGTGTGTGTCACATCCTTAAGGTCATCAATCAGACAGGGAATCAAGCAGCAGCCAAGATCACAACTGTAAAAGAAGAATAAACAGAAGACAAAAATGGTGAATCTGAACATGTGGGTTCTTGTTGACAACACTTCTGTGTGGTTTGCATAAAGATGTCAGAGGAGGTAAACAGAACTTCCTGTGAACAGGACTTTATTTCCGGTATGCATAGTTGAAATATCGCTTTCAGTTGATACGCATCTTCTATGTCTGGCATGCAATCCTCCAAATAGACATTGAAACAACTTGTGATTTAACAGACATTATAGTAAGAGGAATGTGCAAAAATGATATTAACAGGCATCTCTAAAGCAGAGAATTGAATTTTTTTAATGGAAACTCTGGTTCAAAAAAAAAAATACTGCTCAATGACAGTAACTTGAGTGACTCAAATAATATGAAAAGATAAAATATTAAATGTACCCAGATACTTTGATAAAATGGATAACAGTCAAGCAGCCAAACATTTTCATACTATTTAAATACATGCGATACTATTATTAGTCACACTATGAAAGATCCAAAATTCTATTTAAATTTGGCTTTTTTAAATTTGACTTTTCATGTCTGGAGCATGGAGCGCCCCCTGTCTCTGATTGGAGGAGCTGCAATGGGAGCAGCGGAAACTTGTAAACTGCATTGCTAGCTAAAGGTGGTGCCATAGAAGATTTGCTTTTTAAATAACCTAGTTTTACTAACATCATTTGAAAATGTTGATAAGTACATCAAATATGACAAAAATACACGTACCAACTGCAATTTAATGGCGTTAATGGTGGGGGGACCACTGAAGTGGCATCTATATCCATTTTTATATTATGGTAGATATCAAAATGACATCAAGCAGTAATGTATTTTTGTTTATGTGGGACTCTGCTGACTGTTTAATTAATTTACATTAAAAACAAAGGATTGCTGATTTTTTTGTTCCCTGCGTGACATATTTATATCAGAACCAGCTGATGACACTAAACCTCAGTTACTATGGCAGCGGCATGACAGTTTTAAGATAAACCTAAAGTTGGTTTCACTCACTGCTCGTCATCACTTTCAGCAAACCTGTGCCCTGGCAACAGGAAGTGTGTAGTAATTTTTAGACAACTGAGGATGTTGTCATATCTGAGAGAGAATTGTCGGTAAAGATAAAATAAAAATTCCCAGATCAATCTTAAAAAGCTGGACTGATTCACATTTATCTACCACTTTCTTCACAGCAGAAGTGTGGACTGCAGACATATCAATAATCAGAAATAATTTTAAGCCATTTTTTATCTTCTACACTGTGATTATTCTTCCCAAGACTCATCAACATCACCATGACAAACATCTGAATGACGCTGCCTTTTAGAGATTGATGAAGCATCAATATTGTACACATAAGCTTGAACGGTCACTGATATTGAAAGAGAACAATGTTTATTTTAATTAAGTAAAAAACTGAGTTCCTAAAGCCTCAAAATGACTATTTACAAAAATATCCAAGCTGTAATGTACTTACCCTACAAAGAAGCAGAAGAGGCAGAAGAGAGTGTTCATGAGACCGACATCGTGGGAGATTCGAGTAACAATTGCCTGCTGGCAGTGCGGACACACGGTCTGCACTGGTGATGTCTGGAAAATTTCTCCTTGCAGTACTGTCACGGTGGTGGCTGTACCTGGCGGAGCCAGGACAGTCGCTGTGTGTCCTCCCATATGTGTCCACTGACCTGGACCAGGACCCATCTGCCCTGCCATTGGATGAGGAAAGTGACCGGGCGGCACTGCGTAGGGCCCACCTGCAAAGAATGAATTTAGGAATCTAATTATAAACCTATCTGTACAAATCAGACTGTCCTTGCAGAAAATACAAAAATATTTAAAAAGAAAATTAATTCAGAAGCAATATAGCACCAATGAAGGTGGTAGCACATCCAGTGAGCCTTTCTTCATGGACAATTTCTTTGCCAGTAATATGAATGTCTTTGTTGTTAAAAGATCCTACTGCAGACAGGAATGCTGGTCAACATGCCAGTTTTATCGCATCATAATTCCTTCACAGCATATCGGCCTGATAAAGGCTTAGATTCACTGTGAAGTGAAACTAACACTTGTGTTTCCCAGCACTGGTCACAAAGCAGCTTACAAACCTGTCAAACCAGCAGATTTTCTTTAACTGTACCAATTCAGAATCTAAACTGTTACGGTTATCTATGTGTTCTGGATCTGTGTTTATACTCTATCTCTTAGATCATTACTGCTGTAAATTCCCAGATCCATTGCTTTCTTGTTGAAATCAGCGTCATCATTGATCAATAATTCTGGATGCTGCTTGACCACAACAAAAACATTGGAAATAAATTGACCAGAGGTGTTAAGGAGACCCTATAAAAATACTCAAAAGTGATTTAATGATACTTCTTTCCTATCAAGGCCATTTTTGAGGAAGACATTTCTTCTCTTGAGGCCTGTTTAGTCTCTGGTTTCTGTGGTGGAAATGCACCTGGAGCTGGTACTGGGACATAACTCGTAACCTGCATATCTGAACTGTTCACTTAATAAGAAATGTTCAAACCTAGAAAGACTTAAATAAATTATTACAGTTATGTTAGTCTGTGTTTTATTGTAAGGCGAGGTTGACAGAGTGATCTGTTTATTGGCATCTCCAGACGGGCTGTCGCACCTTGTGTTGGTGGAGGCATGGGCATGGACATTGGCATGGGCATAGGCATGGGTCCTTCTCCAGGGACATGTGGGGGTAGAAAGCCTGGATGTGGACCTTCATAGGGTGGGGGACCATAGTCTGGAGGAAGTGGGTGTCCCTGGGGAGGACCAGTTCTTACAGTTTCTGAAAGAAGAAAAAAATAGTAGTGACAGTGAAAACAGCTCTGTCCATGCATAAAACATTTCTATCAATTTCAACATTACAATGATATGTCTGAAAAATATATCCCACATATAGGTCAAATATCTGAATTTGTAATTTATACATTCTAGTACGCTGCATTGATGGCAGCCTTTTTGATGAATTTAACTGTTATTTGTTATTGTGGCTGTAATTCAAGCTACCTTATGACCGCAGTAAGTGTGACATTCAAGTCACCCGAGCAGCTCTCCCAGATCAGTTTCACTGTTACTCTCCTGTACGACTTCTTTCAATTACAACCTTTTAACCAGACCACAATGATAAAAGTTTTCTGAAGGTATAAATTAGAGTTGCTCTTCAGTTTCAAATGTGATGTAAAACGGGCATTCCAAAAACATTTCTGACTTTTGTTAGAAGCATTACATCAAATGTGATTCTCTCAGCATAAAGAGATGAAGATTAAATTCCAAATCAAAGTGAATGGCAGCTAATATTGGCAATTCAGATATAAAATGAACAATTCATACTGTTGTTAAATATGTAGGAAATTTAAATTGAGCCAAATGCAGATGTGCTTTCTGTCAAAATTGTCTCTTACAGAGAATCAAACTACATGCTGTGAATACTTCTTAACATTCACCACCATCTTTCCAGTTTGGCGTATTTACCAGGTTGTCCATTCTTCTCCTCAATGAGGGGGGCACTGGGACCCCCTGGGTATGGAGGGGGAGGATCACTCGACATACTGGCCGGAAGTCTGGGCTGGTGGTTGGGTTGGACAAATGAGCAGGGAAAAAGGGAAAAAAAGAAATAAAATTAGAGGTTCTTAACTCTTGCTGTTAAATACAGACTTTTAACCATCATAAAAGATAATTAAGTACTTAATGTAACTGCAGACATCCGTCTGCACAAATTTTATTTTTTTTTCTTCTCTGTTGCTATAGATTCTTTTTTTTTTTTTTTTGCCTTTATGTTGTTTCACAGATGGCCTGTGTTACTTTATTATCAATAATTTTTTAAAATTTCCAAAAAAGTGAACAATTTTTGTTAATATTCACCCTTCTGTCATCAAGACTTAATAACACAATCCAAATCAGGATGATTGAGAAAAAAATACTCTAGCATAATTTTAGACTTTTGCAATCCCAAGGACTAATGTGAGGAAAGGATAAAATTTCCTTTCATA
>JAOWBL010000023.1:5805296-5821020 GCA_028564865.1 Zenarchopterus dispar
GAAAAATAGAAAAAATAAGCCCTACATGCTCCTGTTACATTCCCACACAAACATGTTTGGTGAGCTTAAATCTCTTCACACTCAAAATAACACCTACTGTATTTTCACATTAATGCTGACAAGAAGGTGAACTTTTTAAACTAGAAAATTTATTTTCTTTTAAGTATATTCAGCAGAGCCAAGTGCTTGATTCACGAACCAAAACAAGACACCTGATGGTTTCAGTTCAAGCACTTTGTCTCATCTCGACCTGGAAATCTGAGAGTCTGCGCGGACGTCAGACGGAGCTGCTTACTTGGGAGCAAAGAGTAGCCTCCTCGTGAAAGTAGCCCATCATAAAGTCACAATACTCCCGCGATGTGATTTCACACCTTGAAGAAAAGCGAGTGGCAGTTAGAAAAGAAAGAGAAGGATTTATCCGTCTTTGTGTTTGCCGAGGAGCTCTCCTCACCTCCCTTTGGTTCCGATGCAGCAGGGTCGGCCTGTGATGGTGCAGTCTATATGAGGCAGGTTGGTGTGGTTACCTGTGTTGTACCTGGTACAAATCTAAGAGCCAGAGCGGAGAAAAAGAAAAAAAAAAAAAGTTTATTCTAAACATAACGTCTGATAATGATTTCAAACATTTCATCTGCGAGGACACATCAGTACTGTTTGAAACATTGCAACACAAGTGTTACACAATCCCCGTTTTCATCTAAAATAAATTAGTAGGCAGCTTTTGATATAACTTTTGAATTAAAAGTGTTAATCCAGATGATAGACTGGTTAAATGGATTGCTGCGTCACAAGTTTTCTTAACCACACAGTGGAGAATAAATTCTGGGAACTGCTAAGCTGTTTATTCATTTTATTGGAGGCAGCCTGATCTATAGGTCTCTGCATGTCTAAACACCACGCAGGGTTTGAAAGTACTCACTGGCCACTTGCTGATGTCATCAGGCCATTCATGAGGCGACACTGAGGCAGGCTCCAGACATATCCTTTAAGAGGAGAACATGAACCAGTAAGGATACAGAAATGGTTTACTAAAGCACATTAATGGCATCAGCTTTAAACGGAACAAGTGCAGGCTGCTCTCCTACCTGGGATCCTGATGGCACACGGAGCCGTACTGCCGGACTTTCCCGTTTAACTGGGGAGCGCTGGGATGGCTCGGCCACTTCACCCATACGGCCAGAGTACTCTGCAGAGACACAAAGAGAAAGGATCAGAATTACCCACACTCTCTCTCTTTATGGCTGAGTTAGAAAAGTCAAGGAGCCAAAAAAAAAAAAAAAAAAAAAGTGCGTTGACAGACCGAGCATTCCTCCTCTGAGGTCTGAACACAGCCAGAGCGATCGTTTCGCACACAGCAGGCAGAGTTGCTTTCGATCTCTCTCTTTTTCTTGATAAGATCATGAACTTGCTTGTCTTGTCTCATGCATGGAGAATATTTGGCCCCCAAATGGATCAGGGCTTCCTAAAAATGGATAGATAAAAGATAGAGAAGAACAATGAAATTCAAGTAGTATCTGCATTCCTTTTATTTAACAAAAAAAAAAAAAAACAGAAACAAGAACAAGACAAAAAAAAGGTACTTACTGAACTAGGCCCGATCCAAAAGTTCTCCTGCTGTACAAACTTGACATTTTCATACACACCTTTGTTTCTTAAAACCTAAAATCAGATGACGTCCGCAGCAGAAACAGAATAATGAATGTAAACATTAGTCAGAAAATTACTCAAAATGATGTCAGGGTGTAAAAAAGATATTCACGGGATCCGAACCAGGACTCACAGAATCAACCGTCTCGTGCTGGGAGAAGCCCACCGGTGCAATACCATAGATGCACACAGCCAAAATTGTGATGAGTAAATGGACAAAGGTGATCCAGTATGTAAAAAAAGGCCTATAAGAGACAGAACATGCATTTAAAAAAAAAAAAAAAAAAAAAGTGTTGAACACAGATGGAAAGAGTAACGCGTGGGGAGATGTGGAGTACCTGTGGTCATCCATATCTTCTATCTGCCTCTTGACAAAGCTGTCAATGCGCTTGCGGTAGGTGCGGTTTGTGAGCTTTCCTACCATGCCCAACCCATAAGGCCTCTTCTCACGGTAGAAAAGCTTTTTGACAGGTAGAATGATGCGCTGTCCACGCCGCTGCCCGTTGACACTCACAACTTCCTGACGCAAGGGCACCTTTGGTGGTCCTGGAGTTCCTTCTTTGGCTTTACGCCACCCTCTCTCCAGAGGTCTGGAAGTGACAACAGAGGAGACAAAAATGAATAAATACTGGGAAATTAGCAGCTGACCATCTTTTTTCCTTATTCTTCACCAGGGGATTCTTTACCTAATTTATCTGACATGAGGTACATCATGAAAGTTCTTTTTTTTTCACAAGGTGCTGTCCTAAAGCTATAAGAACTCAAACTGACATCCCAAGCAAAAGGTAATTGTGTGAAAATATGGCACCGGTGGATGAAAATATCACTTTTGGGCATGTTTAAACTAGCTGAACAGTAGGTGTTATTAAAAACAATCATTGGCATCTTTTCTCTAAAGGATTTACTTGCTCTGCAGTGCCACTCATTATCAACAAGAGAAAAACCTGATCTTTTACTTCATCTGCCGACGCCGTCCTCACGGCCAACGTCAGACAAGAAGTTGCAGCGTCACACAAACCTATGTAACATCTGTGGGTTTGCAAATTTTTCTCATATGTCATTCCTTTCATTTATAAAATGTACAGCTCAAAAAAAAGTCTTAAAAATTAATAGTCAGGAAGAAATTAATTGAAAGTCTTTATAGATGTTCATGTAACCCGTTTAAAGCAGAATGCCGTGTCAATTATCAGCAGAAATCAAAATAATCATTATCCTATTGATGTCCTAAAAGTTAAACTGATAATGTTGCATACAATGTCAATTTTGGGCAGTATAATAAAATAAAAGTGCACAGTATTCTTTTGTTATTTTTAAATGCCCTCAATGGGGGAAAAAATAACAATGCTACAGCTCATTACCAAAGAAAGGAGGAACGTTTGGACAGCTATTATTTGTTGAACACCATGATCTCTCAGATTCCTCAGAAAAACTGATCAGAAACCAGATTAACCCAGCAGCGCTGCCCGTACGTGCACGTAAGGATGACAGCAGCAATTTAGACTTGTGGCATGGTGAAAGCCATACGTACTCTAAATCTGATCCCACCTGCCACTAAATCCTATCTATTCAAACTGCGTTCGCAAAACGTCGCAGGAAAGCATCATGGGGGTGATTCGTGCATGACGCCGGCACGTTCATTGCCACCAGATTAATGGAAAGCAGTGCATGTGCTGAAAGGGGCTTAACACTGCAGACACAGTAACTCACAGCATGAGGTGACTTCTTTCCAGCTCCATCTTATCCAGGGCGCTGCCCGTCAGCTCCGTCTCATCCTTCTTGCTGCTGGGCTCCGCCTCTTTGATGGCCGCTTCAGATGGCGACTCAAACACCTCATCTGCGTACGTGGACAACTCTTCTTGCATTAGCATATCCTTGAAGGAAAAACAGTGAGAAGATGCACAAGAACTGACAATCTGTTGGATTTTTATAATTGTATTTAGAAACATTAACAGCAGCTCGTTCATCTTACTCTGGCAAAGAAGGATGTGTCCAGTTCATCTCCGAAGTCACCCACATCTTCCTCCATGAAACTAGCAGGGGTGAAACTTCGCCTCTGAGCCCGCCTTAGCGTGCTCTCCCGTAACGAACGGCCCTGAGAGAGGCATACCAACAAGCACTTGAGGCTGTAATCTTCCCAGTGCAGAAGGTCATGACATTTGTATAAATAAAATCCAATAAGTTACAGCATTTTATATGCAAAAGGAAATAAAATGCTCATATTTCAACACTGCACGGATTATATACATGTGCTCAGTGCATCTTATCAGACACACTCACCTTGACCAATGCAGCTGCGGCCCTGAAGCTCATCTTAGCCACGGACTCCCTCTTACGTCGACGAGGCAGCCGGTTGAGACCTGAGCGGGAGCTGGTGAAGGAGCAAATCGACACAGCTCCAGGGGTGATGGGAGTGTGAGGCACGCTGAAGCCATCCACCTCCTCCACCATTCGAAAGGCTCTTCCTCGCGCCAGTGGGTCCACGATCTGTAGACCAAGAAATGGGTCGAGTGTGTTCAGTTTCCTTTGACTCTTTATAATGTAAAAATATTTAAAGAATGATACTGATAAATTTGTAATCTAGGGGAAAAATGTTTGAAGTAATCATATCTTTTTACCTTTTGCATCCCATGCTGTGAGGAGGGGACATAGAGAGGAGGCGGGGTCTCGGTGCTGGTCAGGGAGATGTTATCCTGGCTGGGCAGATCCATCTCCCGGATCACCTGTGGTTTCAGCTTTCCGTAGCGAAGGCTGCAGTGGCGCAGACTTTTCCTCTGCCATTTCTGGGTGGCATCGCCATCCTTACTAACCCCAAACCAGTCCGCTGTTCCCCTAACAGCACAGACATCAGCTCTTCAGCTTTATTTTCCACAATTAGAGTAAACACATCGAACTTGCCAAAGACATTTAGAGCTACCGAGCGATGCCCTTCTCAAGACCCCCGCACACAGAAGAGTGACGTAGGCAAGCATGCACACTTCCCAGGATGTTAAAAAAAGGTGCTCTCCAAAAGTGCAAGAAGAAGTGGGGAGAGTAGCAAGAACAAGCCTAGACATGTTTATGTCCAAAGCCAATGAAAAAGACATTCAAATGTACCCAGTGTCTGCGTATATAAAACACTCTCTGTGTCTACATGTTGAGAGAGCAAGAGAAGGATTACTAGAGTTATGAAGCTGGAAATAATGAGTAAATAAATAAATAAATAAAGCTGTTTTTCTAATCTTGACTGACACCAGCAAACAGAAAATCCAATTATCAGACAATGAATTTTTTATGTTTTGTGTCCTTATCTAATCTGCAAATTGGGACATTCCTAAAGACCCTTTTCGTGTTCGCAGTCGCACTGTTGATGTGGACGTCTAATAAATGCCAGAACAAACGTTACTGTCCCCTGAGGCCAGGAAGTGGAAACATTCTTTCACGGAAAGCTTGGGCACGTTTTCACTCCCTGAGAACTGCAAACCCGCCTTCAAATACTGGCTCACGGACAAGCACAGTAGTAAGGTGCTGTGGCATCTTGTGTTTAACTAAAGGTCTAGGGAAGTAAGTGATCTCCGGACACCGGGCGGAGTCATTACTGTACAGCATAAGGACACACTTGTGAGAGAGAAATGACAGCTTTTTTTTTTTTCCTTTCAGGTCCTGTTATGACTCATTTAGCAAGAAATCTTTGTGGTACCATGACTAAGAGGCAACAGTCAGTAACAGATACAAGGACAGCTCCAGACAGCCTTATGATGTGGATCTCAAGTGAAACTTTACTTTGGGAAAGCAAGCATGACGTGCAGTTCACTTCCTTATTTACTCATCGTGAATAAGTTATTACGCATCTCCTTCCCGACTCTTCCCGTCATACCTGAGGAGAGTTCTGGAGAGAGAGTGGTGTTTCCTGATGCTGCGCCTTGCAGCCCGCTGCCCCTTAATGGGCACAGTGTTAATCCGCTCAAAGTGCACTCTCCTGCTGCTGTGACCAGGCAGGAACAGGGCCAGGAGGTGGCGAAAATGGACAGAGGGAAGGAGTGGGGGGAAGAAAAAAAAAAATCAGAGGAGAAAAACAACAGGAAGTGAAAAGGGAAAAAAATGCAGCTTAACAGTGCTGTAGCCATGATGTAGACAGCAAAGCAGGCAGTTTAGATTTGAAAAATAGAAAAGTTATTACCAGAAAAATCAGATAGATGGCATAAAGATGTTAATTAAAGTATCTTTACATTAGGAAACAGGTTAAGAAAGAGAAACACAGCAGTTGTTGAAGACAGTCTAGTTCCTTAGTTTAACCCTGAAATCATATATAAGCGTATTCTGGTTGCTTTTACCTCTTTATGGTCTGGGTGATGGATGACTGACGCTGCAACACAGGCCGCCTGGTCTCAAACAGGTCACGCGGTGGAGACTGGAGGTGAGACGTCTCCACTGGCATGCTGATACTGCGCAGGAACCCCTGCCTCTTCAGCGGCTACGGGGGAAAGGATGAATTGATAAAGTGTCAACACAAATCACGCCAAGCTCCAAATCACAAACGCTGTAAACATTGCGAGAGGCGCTTAGTGACAGAGAGCACCTGAACAAAAGTAGGGGGCTCGTCTAGTGACATCTGAGCTGTAGGAATGTCCAGTCTGAGCCAGGGAGGCTTCTTCCTCTGCAGGCTGCTGGTGCTCTCCCGCCGTGGTTCAGCCATGTTCTCTGTCCCACCCCAGGCCTGCCAGCTACATGGATGATTAAAAAAAAATAATTATCAAAAAACCAATAAATCAAAATCAGAGTTTAAATGTCATTTTCTGCAGTACAATATAACAGTTGCATTTTTTTCTTGCTGCAAAACAATTTCACAAGAGGGTGCTAAGGTCCCTGATTTGGTTCAAACATGGGCGTCGACATAGTTCTGTTCATTGGAAAGAAAAGAAAAACCACAGAGAACTGTCTACAGATGATTAAAACCTCCCCCAAAAGCGTGAGGAACATAATCCCTCAACTCTCACCTAAAAATGAAGCTTTATTCCTCCGTGTGGTTTAAAGTAGCTCCGCTTCGAGAGAGCAGACGTCTATTAGGGACTAATGACTTTGTATATATTCCCATGACGAGGCCTGGGAACCGCAGGAGCCGCGCAGTAAACCCAAGCATCACGGGGTCTGCCTATCGCTGAAGCCTCATTATCAGCAGCCCAACATTTCATCATCCCACCAACTAATCTCACTACTCCGAGCATATTTCCTGTCATTTTCTTCATTCTTATTATGCCTATGGCAAAATAAACTTTACTTTTTCTTTCTGCGAAGTGCAGGAATGCAAAAAAATTGCAAAAGAGTGTGTGTCCCTTTTTTTCAGTCAGAGCAATTATAAAACCAAATGAATTGGAGGAATCTCCTTCCTGGCCTCGTGTATATTTTTTCACATAACATCTTAAAGTTAAAATGCCTTCAGAGTATCATTTTCACCAAATCTGTCACATCTGGAGCTTTCACAAGTCATACATCCTCACTTCTGCTGTTACAGCTCAGGCTCCTTGGGGAAAAAAAAAACAAACTGTGGCATTTTGTGACCACATCTGTTTCACATTGGCATTTTAACTCACCGCAGGGTTCTGTTTTAGCCCATGTGATGATGGGAAGTGCTGTCAGGGAATCTCGGCAGAGACGGAAGAAAAAACCTCACAGTGAGAGCAGCGTGGGTCATCAGCGGTGTGCCAGAGTGTGAGGAATTAAACACCAACTCCGTGACTGTAGGTCAAACACGTCTTGCATATACTAGATATAATAAGCACATTTTAAACTGTTACAGTGCAAACTAATTCTCGTTTAAAATCTGTCAAGTATTTCTTGAATGTTGCGTGACCTCCAGTGACATCGTTTGGACTGTGATGTTAGATTAGTAAAGCAGACAGGACCAGACAAAATCAGAGACTCCCATGTTTAGGAAGAATGTGGATGGGAGCAATGTATCACTCTTATTTTACCTTCTGTTTTTATGTGTGGCCCAAATAAAAAATATTTTCAAAATTTTGACTTGTGCGTTTCTGAAAAAAAAAAAAAAATTATGTGAATCTATTGAAAAAACATTACATCACAACGACTGGCTGCTGATATCAAGGGAAATGCACACGTGATGCTCAGCTTATGCTGGACTCACTCTTGCAACGGAAGTCCTTTGATCCAAATAACGTATGTTTAATTACTTTTGCCATTAGTGCAAAACAGCAGGACTCCCGATAAAGAGCAGATTACGAAGCATCTGCTTGGGAGTTGATGAATCCAGTTCCAAAAACAGGATGGGACTGAAATCAACTAGCAAGGGAATTTACGATTTATCTCTGGTTGCTGCAGATGACGTGCCGGTGCTTTTCTGACTTCAGAGAAAAAAAGGAGGTTGGGTGGAAGTAAACTAAACTGATTTACATTGTCCTCTTCACTGAGCTCTCCCCCATCCCTTCCTCCTCCTTCCCCCTGCTCTAGGGCTCCCCCCCCCCTTTTCCTGTTTACCGCTCCATCACATGTCATCCTTGTTTGCATGAGGTCTCCGTGATTACCAGTTACCAGCTCAAATTGCTAGTCAAATTAAACCAACACATGCAAACCTAAAATTTACAACTAAGTGGTTGAAGGAAAAGGGCAGCCTACTCTTCTGTGTCTCACAGAACAACCATAACTGCATCGTAATCATGAGAAATGCACATCGACATGCCAGTAGCAGCAGGACTCGGTGATTTAATACTAATACAGCCACCGAGCCATTGTTATGATTCCCAATAGTCTGCTGAGCAGTACTTTTAAGAGCATTTGGTCAGAGCCCAAAGTAAACCTCTTATAGTCCAAAGGCAGCAAAGCCAAGCGTCTTGGAAGTCCTGCAACATCTTTTTTCTCTTGTCCCCTTCCAAAGTCAGCATGGCAGCAAAACTGGCACTGGTCTGTTGCACGTGTCTGAGGAGGAGTTAAGCTGGAATAGCTGGAAGAGTCACCCCTCTAAGAAGTCAGCTGTGACTGTTATATCCACATGCGTGTCTTCCTGACTGCTAGAATCACCAATTGTGGCACAAAGAGGGCTGAAGTCAAGGCTGGTCCCTGTCTGAGGAAAAATGAGATTGTAGGGAGGAAGTCCTTCAGAAGCAGATATCCTTGGGGAAAGAAGTGCTTAACTCAATCTCCAGCAAATACCCAGGCTGTAATATTAGATCTTCGTTGAAAGTGCTTGTTATGTAGATTCATGTTTAAGAGAGAGGGGGAAAAAAACCTTAGTCATACAACACTATGCTATGTAAAGTATTCAACTTCCTTATTCCTTTATATATGCCTCACAGTGTCTTATCATATTCTCAAGGTGGTTGTGCATTCATTTTTTCTGGCTGAATTGGTTTATAGCAACAATTTGAGGTGTGTAATAGTTTCCCACAATGTTTACATTCCCATTCCTGATTTGAGGCTCGCATTCTTTCAACCACCATGATTTTATCTATTTTCACAAAAGGATTTGTTTTGACTTCCAGATTGACATCTAGAGGGGGAAAACACCCACATCCATTACTAAAGACTGGGCCTTGTAAGATAGGGCTTCCTGCTCTGTGTAAGAACCCCACACATCCTTCAATCGGGAGACCACAGGGTACTCTGTACAGATCGTTTTTTAATTCTGAGGCTGCGTCTCCTGCCAGCAGAGACCTGACAGGTGAACAAAACTCATAGGACAAGCTGACAACTGCAGGCGCTGGAATGTCCAATACGCTCTAATGACTGAGGCTGACAGGCGTAACCATGATTACATCTCCATTTGGGGACCTGCAGCCTGTGGCGTTACGTTCTGCATACAAACTCTAGCCCGGTGAAGTTTTCCATGCCATTTCACGCAATCATGTTAGTGAACGGTTTCCATGCATGCACGGAAAGACAACGGCCTAACAACATCAGATGTCCAGCTGTCACAGGTAAGCCTAGAGTCAAATACAAGACAAACTCAGTGGATAGAGCACCATGTACCACCCTGACTCTAGAGCTGGAGAGAAAAAAAACAGCTTCGGCCTGGATGGAGGCTACCGCTTTATGTTGTGCTTAGTCATTGTGTTTTTTTCCCATTGCTCTCATGCTTCACCCAGTGTAAGAAAGCCTTGCCCTCTTGTTATTTCTTCATCATAAATAAAACAGTAATCTGGCTCTGGCTGCTTTTACACTAGCTCCATCATTTTACGTTCACATGCCTTACCCAAGGACATTTAACTGTACCATACCACCAGAGTAGAAAAATAATTAAAAGCATCTCTGGGAAAGTCTTGTAAAGTATTTCTACATTCCTCAAATCGTCTGTGTGGAAGACCTTTGTTTTTTGTCTCAATTTTTTTTTAGCACATACCATACTTACATTCAACAAAATCTCTGGATGAAACGAAACCTAGTTAAAATGGCTGCGCTGCTGGAAACCACATCTAATCTAACCATTATGGACAGAAGCTGGTTGGTTTCCAGGCTCCGTGTGTGCTCCACTGCTACGCATTACTCCACGGGAGGCAGCTGCACTTATGGTGGCAGAAAGAGCTGCATCATGGCTGTCAGAGCCAGTGGTGATTGGCCAAATAGGGCCTCCTGCTAGCTGGGAGAGAGAGATGTTGAGCCAGTGTGGCCAGTGGAAAGGAAGCAAGCCTGCCGAGCACACACAGGCAGGATGGATGACCTTGTTAATCTGGGTAGTGAGAAGTCAGGTGATCTCATTCTTAAGAACTGCAGCACTTCCTGGCTTCAGGTTTTTGTTTCTCTTTTCATTCCCCATTCTCCAATGTTTCTGCCATTTCACTATAAGACAAATTTTCAAATGGAGTATTAAAGTGTTGCATTTTTTTTCTTTTTAAATGGATTATCACATTTTTTAGCAGTTGATAAAATATTCAGGTTACAAATTAATGAAGAGACTAGGTGCAAAAACTGATGGCAAATACAGTCAGGGCATGGTCATTCAGAGAGCCCATACTTCAACCGTTAGTCACTTTCCATAAAGGCTCCTACTAGTCACTGTTTCTTAAGCTGTTCACAGAGGCTTAACAATGGAAACAATGGAAGGAAACTGGAGTACTGACATTTTTGTTTCAGAAGTAAAACTAGAAAATCATAGAATTCAAAACATTGAAATAAAACATGATGGTTTTTTTTTTAATGAAATAAGATATAATAAAGATACAACTGCTGGATCTGTCACAATGTATAGCGGGCTGTAAGTCCTTTAAATTTAATGATAAGCAGACGTACTTGACTGCAAATGTATTCAAATGAATGAGTGGAGGCAAAGTTTTCACATGCAACTGGGGCCTTGTTCTGCAAATTAATTTGTAGAACAAAGCTTTTGATCTTAATATAGCACATTGTGTTTCAATTGGGATGAATTCAGAATCTGACAAAACTACAAAGATACTAAGACTTCATTCAGGTGAGGATGGAAACAGAACAGCGACAGGCACTAAAAATAAATCATGTTATAATGCAGAGCCCACATTAATGCCAGGAGGGTGGTTGTGGATGTCATATTTGCAGAAAATTGCAAGTATGACATAAAATAAAAAGAAATCAGATGTTTCTTTTAATGTACGACTGACTTAGGAGTGTTTCTCTGCTCTTACACATGAAAAATAAGCTGAGCCACAGTTCAAGCTTAAAATCACCATCTCCTTCTCGAACTCTGTCTATTATGGAAGGAGAAAAAAAAAAAAACACTTCAAAATGCAGCCACAAGCTAAAACGTGAAATGTGACTGAGCACCAGTGAAAGCCGCAGTCATCTGAATTGACCCTTGTGACATGTGACTGTCTGTCACACCAAACCAGCTCCTAGAACATAAAAAAGAAAAAAAATATAGACAGAGACAGCAGAAATATCTGTCGCAGCTGACCCTGAGATCAAGTGTCACAGCTAGCCACGGGGCGTGCATGGTGGGCAGGCGAGGCTGCTGCGACTGGAAAGGTAGATGGTGGTCTAAGAAGGCTGGCCCAGCTAAGAAGGGTGGAGCAGCTCATACCTTTTCCTGTGTTTTTTTTTAAACCTAATTTTTAGTTCAAGCTTTAATGATTTGGTTTGCCTGTCTTAACAAAAATCAACTCAACCGTATCAGTTACAGTGATTTCAGCATTAGATGACAGATTTGTACTCCGTCCAACACCAGGCTGCCTTTCAGTCATAACAATGTTTTACTGAGAGCCAGAGATATGAATAGCTTCTGAAAGCATAAATGCCCTCTTAACAGCAGCAGCTTGCATACATGTGGTCTATTTATAGACTTCTGTTGCAAATTTACATTTGGATGAAACTGAAGCCATCGTGAAGAGGGGGAGAGAGAGAGAGAGGAAAAGAAAAAAGAAAAATATCTCACGTCCCACATCTCACCACAGGCTGTTCCCTTTCTGACAAAAATAAGACTCCACTTCTCAAAACCTGCGCAAATCAAGCCAGTTTTCGAGAACTGGACGTGACCACCAACCTCTGTGAAAGTAATGAACGCCATCTGGGTTTGCCATTGTGCTGTGTGGACCTCTTCCTTTCCTCTACAAAGTTTAATATTGCCAGGCAGGTAGAGGGGCCAGAAAACCAGTGCTTTTATTATTTTATCAGCATGAGAAACAGCCTCTATAAGTGAAGTAATATCCTTCACAGGAAATCAATATGAGGGAGTGGCGGCCCATGTTGCACTACACAGTAAATGAGAAAGTACCAGGGCTTTAATTTCACTGTTTATATTAACAAAATGCCACACAAGAGACTGTTACTTCCCCATAGATTTATGTCTTTAGTTTTTCAGTGCAGAAGAAACATTATTACATGCATGTCTAATTCAGCATGTGAATTATTTAACCATTCTGCACAGGTAAATTATTTACAGCTCACGTCTTACTGGAGTTACCCTGCATATAAAGACAGCCGCACATCTAACTGGCACATTTCATTTCTCACTGCTGTCGTTAAAGTCCGTTTCATCTCCCTACAGGAGATAGCAACGGGTTTTAGTCGGAAAATAAGACTCACTTTGTGAATCTGTAAGATGTCTAAGAGTGAGGCTGAGTTTGTGCGCCTCTAATCTTCAGGAAGCAGCCGATGGCAAAGACAATCCCACCATGGGCTAAATATACAGTACGACAAGGGCTAAGGCCAATATAGTCTTGAATAACAACAAAATAATTGTGTTTGTTTTCTGTGGCCACTTCAGTTGGGTCTAATAGTGCCCGGGCGAGCGAGTGAGTTCATACTAAGCAGCCGTCGTGGCTTTGGGATTAAGCAGTTGATAAGCAGTTAGTTTTAGGCTTGGCTGCAGCTGCCAAACCTGAAACCCATTTGTCTCCCATAAACGCTTATCATCAACTCACTGAATCTCCAGCCTTAGCCCACAAGAGTGGAAAAACACAGCAGCCAATGAGCCCTACTGCACAACTTCACCCCGTGGCACAAAGACGATGTGTCATCATGAAGAAATGATATGTTGAGAGCGGTTTGTGATATTCAATAAGAATCTGACACTTTAATAGAATTATATTAATCAGATTATACATAAATCTCTTCACAGTGTTGAAAGGAATACTAATTAGATTTAGCAAAACAGACATAAAGTAATGTCATCATATTAGAAGTAATTAACTGAATGCAACTTGCATCCAAAATGTTTTTCAAAGCAGTTTTACAATTTTACAAACAGCAGCAGTCACATAAATTTAAAAGCCATCCAAAATATTTTACATGGTCTTGCTGACATATTAAATTTCCCAAATCGGGCAAGACTTGTCAAACCAGATTAACGTCAACAGCTGCACGAGTGCCAAAGATCTCTATTTGAACTTCCTACAATGATCATGAGAGCAACATCACCAGCATCTGACTCCCCAACAACATTTTATTCTCTTTTTTGCCTCAAAACCAACCCTGGCTGATACAGCATCTTACATTGAAAGCTTTAACAAAAAAAAAAAAAAGGAATAATTGTTTTAGACAACAAATGGGAGTAATCATGCATTTTTTTTTTTGCAAATCTTTATACCATCAAATATATCATGATGCTTCGTACAAGCATCTTATTGTCCACAGGAGGTTTGACATTCTCTTAATAAATGAGTAAGAGGACAATCTCTCTGAAAGACCATGCCCTGACAACATGTGATCCCCATTTAAATAGTTTCCAGCATGATATCAGCCTGAATCAAGGCTACAATAGGCTTCATTGTATGGCCTGATGTGGACTGGGTTGAACAAGGGTCATTGTGCAGTCTGATCATAGTCAAAAAAAAAAAAAAAAGCAAGACCAGGCTCAAGTTTTCATTCCTCCATCAATGGAAATGGCGCACTAAGCAAATTCCCAGCGGAGAAAAATACTCTGGGTGAGGCACAAGACAAGCTAACTCAATCACGGTTTCGCAGAGGCATCATATGGGTGTGTACGATGTTGAAAAAGATCGCAAGATATCAAGACATTAAAAAAAAAAAAAAAAAGCAGAACAAAAACTAGTTTTCAAACTGTTTCCACTTTCTCAACTGTTATCTAACCAAATCAGTGGGATTACAAATACTTCAAAAAGGAGGGTCACCACCTCTGTCGTGTCACCCACTGAAGGAGACCACCAGCATGAAGGGGGTCACATTACTGTGCTTGTTTAACTGGGGAGCACCAGGGGAAAGGAAACGCAGAGCAGAGGAGGGGCTGATGTGTGAATGAAGACAGGAAACATGCTGCAGACCGGGAGCATTCTCTGTGTCCGGTCCACACGACTACGGAAACAACATCATGCGCTCACATGCACAGGAACACATCCACACCGCGAGTGTAAACACACACATCCCATCTCTGACCATGATAAGGTCTACGTCACTGTGCGCCAAGAATAATAGGTTTTTCCTCGAGGCGGGCCTGCCGTAAACCCCTCCCCTCCAGAGGATGACCAGAGGCCTCAGTGTAACGCAACATCTGATTTGACACGTCTCCTGAAGAGAGATGAATAAGCGTGGTCTGCAGTGGTGGGAGAGCAGGGGTTAGCCGTGTCAGCAGATGTTCACATGTCAGCCATGAATACAGATGTTGTTCACTCTTCAGCACTTCTGAAAGTCCAAAACTGCTTGGCGAAGTTTCTCACACACACACACAGAGAGCAGAGGAACCACTCTGGATCGAAAGGATTTTAAATTTAAAACATTCATAAATGTAAGCTTACATGCATTATGGTTGGGAAAGGACAAATTAACAGCAGTTGTGAGCGCAGACGCTAATAATTGAATGAAATATGACAAATGTGTAAATATTTGAATAATCTGTTCCCATATGCATTTAATTTGGCTCCTCTATATTTTAGACCAACTACACTTTAATGGTGAATTTTTATTACGGTTTTTATTCTCTATTTTACCATTAATACATCTACTGAAACTACTGAAAACCCTCAGATGGATGCAACCTTTACATGTCCTTTCACCAAATGCCTCCTTTAAATAATTTGCAATTTCTCAATAGTCTAAAGTACAAATTATTGATTATCACCACTGCTGGCTGCGCTTATCTCCACACACAGCTGCATGTGGGAGGTGCAGTGTGCGCAAACGTGTCCATAAGAGTGTGTTTGCAGTTATGAAACAAAGTCAGTTACAAAGCATATAAAAACACATTTATCACTCATGCAAGCTGCCTGATGCAGACAATAGCTGGAACTTTATTGTCTGGAGGTAGAGGGATTATATCTAATATTTTGTAGAGATATTAGCAGCACAGGGCGATTTAATCTTCAGCTCCCTCTCTGGATTAGCGGGGGAGAAAATCCATTCAACTTGCACACACAACAGCAAGGTAATGTTAATAAAGCTCCCGTATTTGAATATCTTTCATCTGTTGCACAGGCAAACAAGAGGCTGAAAGAAAAGCGAGAGAGAGTTGTTGAGCCATCATTACAATGAGTCTTATAAAGTTCGTCTGGTTGTGCTGGTGATTGGACCAACAGACACGATCAAGTACATACTTACAGTTTCCACATGTCCAGCTGCTGTACGCGGTCAGACCACATAAACCAGTCGCATGTACGTCAACCACAACATGCTCAATACTTGAATTATTAGGTGGAAAATTGAACTAAATTACCAGATACAGGGTTTCTGG
>JAOWBL010000023.1:5821120-5833739 GCA_028564865.1 Zenarchopterus dispar
ACGTCAACCACAACATGCTCAATACTTGAATTATTAGGTGGAAAATTGAACTAAATTACCAGATACAGGGTTTCTGGTGTAGTTCCTGACATTTTCAGACCACAGGAGAAATATCTGGGTCTGACATGGAAGTGTGTGTGGAAATTTGATTTAAAAAAAGAAAAATTGACAATCCTCTAATGGTATCAGTGGTGCATGTGTACTGGGACAGCTCACACGTTAGAGTTAAATAACTGGTTTGCAAAACTACGTCCACAAAATTTGCATTTCTTCAGCCCCCACTTTGATACTCATTAAGTCTTATCAGAGCACATCAAAGTGAACCACTCCCTTAATGCAAACTAGTTCAGTCTATTTTCTGCCAACATGCTATCAACATGAAGATGATACAGCAACAAACAATTTAGACCAGTTTACTTAATGCATACATATTATTTTAAACTGTATTTATTATATAACCTGTAGAATAAATAATATATTTTTTTAGAAATGTGTATTAATGCATTTAGATATATGTTGTAAATACATCTCTTTTTTTTAAATGTAGGAAAAAAACTCTTGTTTAAACATTTACTATTGTTTCATGACTAAAACTAGGTGCACCAAAACAGAAATGTCCATGCAAGCTCTTTTCACAAGATTCAAAAACCTAAGAGCATGTGTCTGATTTTTAAATGATAACTAATCATTTTACACACATGCAGAACTCTGATTTCTACTTCCATTTTTGGTGTGAATAGATGGCCCATGAGATATAAAACATCCGACATATGCAGAATGATATCCAGACCAGTATCAACAAAATACATCCAAAATGGTCCATAGAGAAGAAGGAACGACAGTGAATGACTGTTGATGGTCCTGCAGTAAAAACCTGTTCTTCCAAGACTTAATAATTCTGCTCCCATCTTGTTCGTTTTAAATACTAGTTCTTAGACTTGCCTGTAAGAGGCATCATTCACATCCTTGATTGGTTTGGTATGTTCTGTACCAGTGGAAATGGGTGGAAATGGGAAGTTTACAGCCACATTTCCCAAGAAAGAATTTTTACCAAGCTAATGGGGACAATTAAAAGAAAATAAATAATCATAATAAACAATATTCATCACAACCCCAAAAATCAATAGGTGCAATAAAAAAATAAAAAAAATAAAAGGCAAAAACAAAGGTCCAATTTTACCAGATTTGAATCTGGGATACCAAGTATGTAAAAGGATGTATTTTGTATTTGTTAAGATCAGAACCAACACTGGTGATTTTGTTTTTTTAAAGAAATGAAATGCTGTGTAAGTTCGAAATACAAAAAGAGAATAGTAATTTTAAAAAAGAAAAAAAAATATCAGTATTAACATCAGGAGAGTCAAAAAAGCTTGCTGGATCACAATGGTATGACTACTGTGAGTGGACCAGCTGCTGGTTTGTATGGATGACCAGGAGGGAGAACCATACAGAATTTACCATACTGACCATTTTTCTTAAACAACCCTTAGAAACCTAAAGTTGCATGTGAATCAAGTGTCATCTGATGCTAGTAAATCCAAATGCTCTAATCATTCTTTCCTCTCTTTAAATTGCATTAACAACTTTCAAAACCGCCACCATTACTAATATTTAAAGCATCCACAATTAGATATGAATATTCATAAAAACTAGTGCCTCAAAGTAATTAAAATGGCTGATTAAGAGCAAAATTAACTGAAAATGTGTTTTATTAAGTAATCTGTGTCACTGAGCGCAACATAGGTTTAACGTTGTGGTTTTTTGTTGTGGAAAGTGAGCCAACAAAAGAACTATGGGCTCTGAGTGTCTACATGAGTGTACATACGTGTATAGGTTGAAGGAGGAAGGAAGAAGACTGAAGCTATACGCCAGGGACAACACATCTGTGGAAAACTCCAAACAAAAGCACAGGAAAATGGGGAAGACTGGGGCAGATCCTCTGGGGATGGTCACAAGAGCAGTAAAAGGAAGGTCTTCTCTCTGCTGATGTCATAGAAGAAAAGACACAGGCTCTTTGTCTGAAGAACCAAAAAAAAAAAAAAAAAATAATCAACTTTTCCCCCACCAAAGTCACACAGCACACATGCAAGAACGTTTCCACGCTCTGTTTGGACTGTGACAACCAAATTCTGTCATAAATTTATTAGGAAATATGCTAGCCCTGATGCAGAGACAGAATGTCTGTTAATAAATAAATAAATAACAGAACTGAAACAAAAACTTGTTGTATAGCGGTTTGCTCATGCTTAAGTCTTTTTTTCCCCTTCAGGCCACTTTGTGAGTGACAGTGTTAGACCACATACTGAGTTTCCAAAGTGATGCCTTCACTAAAACTGGGTGTGATCATCTGGGCACCATAAATGAGGACTTTTACATCATTTTCCCTGGCACATGGCATTACGAGCCATGTCAGCTGGGAAGTGGAAGGACAAGTTAGAAATGATGTGAAAAGAAGTAGAAAGGAGACACAGAGAGAGCAAGATTGGGTTCTTTCAAACATGTAAACAGTATCTGGCTTGATGCCCCACCACTTTCTCTGCCTGGAAATGCATATAAAACTAGAACATTTGGACATTTAGAGTGTTTTCCATCATCTAAAAAGGTAAAGTCTCGCTCTAAAAGAAAAAAAAAAAAAAAAAAAAACTGTATTCATTCTAAACCTAAACTCAGCTCTTCTGTAAAAAAAAGAGCAGTAAGAGACCAGTCACTGGAGCTGAAAACACACCCTCATTTCTGGGAAAGCTGCTGGAGTGAGTTTGGTGCATGGTATGCGATGTAGGTGGGCAGACTGAAACTGTCCAGATATAACTGCAAGCGTGCACTTCCATTCAGAGTTCAGTCAACTTAAGTTGAGGCATTCAGCACACAATGAGGATTCGGAGCCTCTGGATGCGACGACTGGCTGTGCCAAAGATAGAGGGGTGGGAGTGGAGCGGGGGTGGAGAGGAGAGCGCCAGGGGGAACGCTATCCTATTTAAAACAGCGCTCTCATTGCTGCTGTATCAGGACTGAGATATTGTATCAGTTTGAGTGTTCGCTGACTGGCCCTCTGGAGGGACCATGAGTTGAAGGAAAACAAATACACACTATACAGCGCTGCAGCTGCAACAATGGTAAAGAGAAACACTCAACAAACCAAAAGCAATTCCAAATATGCTTCATTTGAAACTTTGGTTAAAAGAAGATTATTTATTTCAACATTTGGATGGTAATTTCTTTAAAATAAAGCGGGGGGGGCAGGTTGTGACCTATAGTCTAGATGGGTAATTAGAGCCTGGAGGGTTCCTGGTTTGTTTTCCTGACTTGAAGGGAAAACCGTGGGCTGTGGCAGTGAAAGACCGGGGCTGTCCCATTCCAGTATTTTTGGCTGAAGCACCCTTGAGCAAGGCAGCCAACTCCCCAACCCCCTCATCCCAAATTTCTAACTTGGCACGGCAGCAACCAACTTCTCCAGGTGTGTATTTACTGCTTCCAGGGTGTGCACATTATTGCTCATTGCTTTTAGTGTTGTGTACACAACTGAAAGTGAAAATAAATGGAGAGATTTGGTCAATAAAGAAGTCTTCTTTCATAAATTTAGAAATCTATTAAAAAGTAATGCAACAGGTTCTCACTTACAAGGAGTTCCTTGATACCCAGCTGGAAAGTGGAACTATGTTAATAATATCATTGATATCCAGAAAAAAACTGATGAAGACACTCTTTTCTGATGAGGAGACATGTTCATACAACTTCTCTGGTGCGTCCTGTGAATTCTGGTTTGCATATGGCTCTCCAGCTCATGACAGATGAGGTGCTGACTGAGACAAAGGCAGACTGGCATGCTGGCAGATGGAGGCCTTGGAAGCTTAGAGGTAAACCTGAAATAGCCCTGCTGCTGCATTACATCACAGCTGACTTCATCGTCATTGCTCCATGCAACAACCAAAGGTGTCATACGATGAGTACAACTGGATATCACAGCCAAGCCGTCAGCAGGAGAACACTCGGATAGCCTGCAATACTCTGGGCGATGCATACCCAGGTAACCTTGCTGCCACGGGATGATAATATGTACAAGCAGCAAACACCTTCCCGTGCATGACAACCAAAGTGAGACTGATTTAATAATCCAAATTCACTGCAGACATAAGGGACAAAGCACAATGTCTGTTTTTCACAAAAATAACACATCAATTTGAAATGCAAGATGAATCACTGTTCCTTGTTCGCACCTTAGTCAAACATGTAAGAGCTTAGCGAGTACCATGGACTAGATAACACACTGCCTGTGGGCTCTCCTGGTATCAAAGGCACCTGACAGGCGTTCAAACTTACGTCTGTTTAAGCTCAATTGTGAGATCAGTTGTACGCAAGAATGCATTTGTATTGTTTCTTAAAATGGAAAACAAGTTGGTTGAGATGTTTAACTTTACCAGTTACTGCTGCCATGCCCTACATTCATAAATACACCCAGGAGAGAATCTAAACAGTTTCAGTTTCCACACAAAGCAGACACAGACACAGATGACAGATACAGGATGCTCCAATTGAAATGCATTATTCTACTCTGCGATAGCAAACTCATTAAACTTTTACAGTCTTCTGTGCTACACAGCCGACAGATTAATCATTACGAGAATGTGTGGATCTCTTTTTCAAAGGGAACAAAAAAAAAAAAAAATCCCAATGCTTCTGAAATATTAATGTACTTTTATGATGAATTCATAGAAACTGTCCTCTGGTTCAAATAGAGTTTTAATAGTCCCCATTGACCATAGACGATACTTAGTATACGTGAAAGGGAATAAGGTGCCAAAGGGAAAATGAACAGCATCTGATGATTGCTTCAAAGATTTTGAATGTGTGAAAAGCATGTTGATACTACTCAATAATAATTATCCAAGTATTCTTGAAGTGGATGCTTAAAATCAATTTCACCTGAGGAAGAAAAAAAAAAAAAGATCCCCAAGTCAGCTAGTCCTCAACTCATGATGCATATGTGTTAGTGGGTTACACAGTGTACCTTTATTTAGAGAAGCACGTGCTCCGCACACATGGAACTATTCAGCTCAGTGACGCTCATTTGACACGAACTCCCTAAAAGCTCTGGCCGGAGAAGCTGAAGAAAATGACCTACAATCAGACTGGGTACGCCCAAGTATGGGAAGAGGCAGGTTTCTGAAGGTTTCTTCCAGGAAATCTATGGCTGCTTTGCAGTCCTGCTGAAAACGGCGTCAGCTGACCAACAAAGGAAACTAAAACTACAAACAGTGCTCATTACGTGCTAAGTAAGCGTGCTGTGTCATCTTGAAGTGATTATTTGGGAGGAAAAAAAGAAAAACACCGAGGTGCTTTTGCACAGTGCAAGATGTTCTGAGATCCATGGAAAAATATGTATCGATGATGTCAGTGGATGATGGTGAAATCCTGGTCCCTAGCTTATCTGAAGGCAACAACATGAAGACCATGATGCTCCTAGCCAGAATGACAGATACTGCACCATGAGTCATGCAGGCATGACTGTGGTGCGGCCCCTTCGACAGCCCTCTGAAAAACTCACACAACTACATAAAACACATAAACACCTAGTCAACAAAGGCCAGCCTGGATTATGTACCTGCTTCAGCATAGCAACTCCCCCGCTCCTTCCAAATATCACATCCTCAAATGAGCATCCAAACGTACACGCACTTTGGGAATCTTCTCCCCAGGGTCCAGTTGGGGCAAATAAAGAGGATGAGCATGACTGCCACTATCACACATCAGGGGGTCTTGCTTTATTGGTGTGATTACATCACCCTCAGCTATGATCCCCACTCGCTTCATGTGATAATGTTTCAGGAACACTGGGCACACAAATCAGGCCATGTGCTCCTATGTCCCGTCTGCCAAAATAACTCAGCAGTTTCTAATACAGTACGTCTACAGTTTCACTTGAGTCTCCCCAGGTATTGGAGGACAGTGGTGCGTGTAGCTTGTCAACAAGATTGCAGATTGTTAATATGTACGCTGCTTGCGCTGCCAGCCTGAAAAAGTGGACTTCTGGCGCGTCATATTCAGACTATTAGAGAAACTCTGCAGGTGGATGGTTTTGGGGACTTACAATGAGTCACACCAAGACAGTGCGCAACAGAAAGCTACACTTGTAGATGATAAGCTAACGATACAAGTGAGAATGAGATGTGACATGAATTTCCCCTTTTTCGTGAAAACATCCCTCATGTAGATAATGTTTGGTCATCAGTGACGCAGATATTGGCTGATTACACAGTGTAACCAGCATTCAAGACTACTTTCAACAAGAAGTAAGGCTGAGGCTGCTGATGGTCAGGAGGAACAAATGTGGGAGGAGTAGGAGGTGAAAAAAAAACGAGTTAAGTCAAGCGGAACTTGACGAAAAATTTCCTCACCTTACCTCATTTTATAACTCAATAAAATACCAATTTACACTCAATACCTGCTTTCAAAAGATCACAGATACTTCAAGGTTGGAGCTTTTCCTCCAAACAGTCAGAAACATCATTTTCTAGTTAAAACCATCAGGCCTTTCGCTCTAAAGAGAGCAACTCAATTATTTTTCAAAACTGAGTTGAAAATAAAAGTCATTTTAAAATTTCCCTTGTGTAGATCACATTTTACACCTAGTTAGTTCCTTTGGGGCATCTATTGGACGTGTTGGGTTCATCATACTTTTGTATCAGCAGACAGGGCCTTCCCATAGACCCACTTACAGCGTGAGCACTTTCAATTTCCCACTTTAACACTGACAACTCCTCCACCCAGCACCACCTACCCCACAATTATGCTCTCTTCATTACGTGCCGCCTGAAATGTAAAGCATTCCCACGCCGATCAGATAACTGATCAGTAATTCAGTCGACTTGAACGAGCTCGTTTCCTCCTCGGTCACGACGCGTGAACGTCTCTTTCTACTGCTGCCTTCCGTATGGGCGACCACGGGGGGACAGTCGCGATAAAATGGCACAACTTACCCTTATAACAAGCAGCTCAGTTGATCCTCCCCCGGCAGCAGAAGAAATGATCCGGTGTCTGAGGTTTCTCTTTTCTTTTCCACGGCGAGCAGGTAACAGATTTGTCACATCATCCTGATTGCTGCGCGGCACTGAAACGCGCGTCCCTTCCACCCAGCAGATGTTTTCACGAGCCGATCCCGGTGCCGTAGTGTTTCAGTCGGGTCACTTTGGATCACAGCGGCATTTGAGGGAGAGGGGTGAGGGCGGAGAAGAAACGGGGTTGTTGTGCTTCACTCCTGCGGACAGAGCGTTCCCACGCTGCTCCATGGAGCGACCGGGGTGAGTTCCTCTCTGCCGGTTGTAGCCTAATTCAGTTTGGTGGAGAGACCAGCCCCGCCCTGGACTGAAGACGAGCCGTCAAGATCTCCAGCCAATGAGTGTGTGCACGGGGAGGCGCTGCTTCTCCCACTCACGGCAGGTTGACTGGGGGTGACTAAGCGATATCCCGAGTTAACGTGGGTCCCGGCAGGGAACGAGCCCTTCTGCGTCTGGATCCACTCCAAAACGGAACCGTGAAGTTTCTCCGTGGGGGTCTCCAGATCTGGTGCGCATTAAGCTGATAAACCAGTGATTTAACGCAGGGAGAATAAGACGAGTAAAACTCATATAAAAGGAAAGGTGGTTTATAAGTTCTCCCTCTGCATTTACATCAGTTTCAGGTCTAAATATAATATCAGATATTCTCTTGTAGATGTACAGATGTGCGTGGGATCATTGTCCTATTCCATACTCAATTTTGGCAAAGCTTTAAATGTTGGACACATTGGACCCTAGAATAGTTTGATTGATTCAATGACTGCAGAACAAGCCCAAACCATCGCATTTCCACCACCATGCTTGACTGTTGGAGCAGGGAATATAAGGAGTGTTTCTCTGATTTTTTTTGTTTTTTTTGGTGGCATTATCATGGCCAAATATATCCACTTTGGTGTGTCTATCTAAATAATTTTGTTTAAAAACTCTTGTGGTTGGTTGGATGCATTTTGTTGCATACACTGGCAATTTTTTACCCTCAAAAATGGAACAAATTTTGATCCACACCAAACCAAATTTTAGTTTGTAAATGCTACCATAGTACTTTCAAATGGATGGGTAAAACTTTTAGAAATGATGATGTAATTACATATATTCTCTTTATGATTTGTTCCTCATCACAACATATCCTTCCCTAACTTGTTAAGCCTTTATCATATGACAATCATCAGAAGATCACACACTGACACACCTGGTAAAAACAACAATATGGAGACAGAACAAGCGTTGTTGACCTTAGTATCAGCTGTTATACAATCAAAGTCTGCTTAATAACACTGCAACTGCCTACATGTGCTGGAGGAAAGCCATTATGAGTTATTTAGAGAACAAGCGACAGCAAAAGTTAGTTTCCCGTGACATTTTCAGCCTTTTTTCACTCATGCACTCATGCTCATTAAGCATGGATGGCCACGTGATACACATTTCCAAGGGTGTAATGTGAATTGAAGTCTTTTCTGACAAGGTGGTGAAATGCTAGTGTGAATGCAGGCTGATCTTGTTTTGAGATAGCATTTTGGACTAAATGCAGAGTAGTGTGGGTTTAGCCTCAGTCATGAAGCAATGTTGCTTTCAAAGAAAAGAGGCTTTCTACTAGGAACGTCTCCAAACAAGCCAAACTTGTGCAATCCCATTCCAAATTGTGCTGTCATAAAGTTTAAGATGGATCATGCTAACTGTGGTCTTTTGAGTCACAGCTGTAGCTCTTTATTCTTTATTTTTTTTCTGAAAACTAACTGGCATGACTTTGAGGTGAATTTACAAAAGTGTTAATTCCTGGGAAGTTCATCAATCCTGGATATGTTCTGCTTGTGAATAATCTTTCTCACCAGATTGGTGGAAATTAAATTCTTTGTAAAGATCTTATACCTATTCCCTGATTGGTAGACAGTACAAATTCCACCTCAAGTATCATTACTGATGTCTTTCCTTTCTGGCATTGTGTTAACACAAATGTGAATTACTTTAGAAGGGCAAACTATCAAAACTTTACTTTTACGTAAGTGTTCACACTTGGTGATTATCAGTCAGTTAGGTTCATTAGAAATTAACAGTTATTATTGAGCAGATAAATAAAAAGACAGGTGCTTATCATCAGATTCACTAAATTATTTAGATCCTGTCTGTTGTTGACCTTTTAATTTCTGTATAAGCAGTAAAGGTGTGTAGACACTACATCCTTTTCAATCCATTATAACGTGTTCTGTTTTGATGTTCATCAGAGTTTGTTTTTGAATATCAGGTGATTTTTTTTTTTTTTAAATTGTGTCCTGATATGTTAAACCTTTTATTGGAAAGAAGGTGTACTTTCTTTTTCAGCTGGATTTGAAACAAACATAACTGTCAGATGTCAAAATAAAGGTTGCAAGGATGCACCATGATAATACATGAAAAATATGTAGAGCATGGCGTCTTCAATTATGTGACCTCAGCAGCAAAATCTGTTTTAGCACACTTGAATTTGAGGGCTTAATATTGACGGAAAGAAAATCAAAGTTGAAGATAAAAATTATTAAATGTATGCTCGCCCACATGTCATCATTGTACAAGAATGGGATGTGAATCGTTAATGGATCTGTCTTCACTCATTTGAGGCTTTTCATTGTCTATGTATTTAGTTACTGATGTTTCTAGAAAACTTGACAGGCTTTCTTCGTGCTTTCACAAGTTTTCATCAAGTTTGCTTGAACTTGTATTTATAATCTCTTGTAAACAATAAGTGAGGAATTAAAATCTGTACATGTTCTAATCAGTGGTAAAACTTTCACATTTCTCAATAAAATTTCTAACTGCCTTTATTATAGTATTAAAACTGATGTGAATATTTGTTTATAACTAGTTCAAACATAAATCTTCATATTTTTATAGCTTTTAGACATTACATCATATGCCCATGGGTCTTTTACTCCGTACATTTTTATCAAATTGTTCAAATCAAGTTGTGTGTATATATATGTGTGTGTATATAAATATGCTCAAATATATAACATTGGGTGGACATAGTAACAGAGAAGTAAAGGAATTTGTTATTGTACAGTTATGTAAAACTGCAACCAGTTCTCCAAGTTGTTTTCCTCTGCACTGCAAAGTGAAGATTCAGTTTCAGAGAACAAGGCCCCTTTGCAGCAATGGGTAATACATCCTGCTGCTCTATTTAATGAAGAGACCATTAGAGAGCATTCCACCAGTGAAAGCTCAGATCCAACTGGGAATATTGTTCAGGAGTGAAATGGATGTTGGAGGTGCTGGGGTGCTGCAGTATTCCTTAGATGAGGTTTCAAAGCTCAAAAGTCTTAACTCCCTGCAAATGCCTCTATCTAAGTTGCTTAATCTTCTTCTATAATGTGTCTTCATCTGAATAGAATAATAAAAGGCATACTATGGACCTTTTTTTTTTTTTTTTTTTTTTTTTTTGCTAGCAGTGCAGATGATTGATGTATTATTGAACAAGGGATCATAAGAACAACTGCCCACTTTTATCTTCAGTAAGATTCTCCACAGCTCCACTATACTTTCTTCCTATAGTAGAAGTATCACAATCATTTACACAAAAGTAGCAGATTTAAAGCTCATATGTTCCTCATATTTTCAATGGGTCATTAAAAATTTACTGACATGACAATACTACTTAAGAAATCAACATTCTTTCAGGGCAAGCATATTTCTGTTACAGGAAATACAGCTGTGTGGTTTTGAGATTGCGTAACTCCTGAGATTGTGCAGCTCTTGTCCCAAAAGAGAAATCTACTCCAAAAATTATCTTTTTTTTTTTCTTTAAACCAATAACCATATAATCACTAAATCTATGCAGTTAAAATGTGATGTAGGGCCAGACTAACATAAAGCAGTCAGGTCCACAGATGCTACACATGGTTATGACCTAAAAGAAAAACATTTTAACAGTTAATCTGTAGCTCAGCTTTCCTCTCCACCTTACACCTACTTCTTGTTCAATCAGAGGCACGGTTAAAAATGAAGCTCACCGAGATACACTGTCAAAAATTAAACAAGCTAATAATTCCACAACGAGACTTCTTCAGCCTTTTTTTACACAACTCTCTGAGTCCAGTTCAGTGACCTACTGGGAGTCCCGGATTGATATACCATAAAGCCACAGTAATTAATGGTGACGTTTCCCCTGAGACGAAGGAGGATTGAAGTCAGGTCAAAGGCACCATTACGGAAGCTACGTAGGACCTTTAGGAGCACTCAAGGTCCCCTTGAGGCCCATCAGTCAGACACAGATAAAAGGGTTGAGTGCAAGGATAATGTTTAACCAAAACGACAGTGTCAGATGGTCCATAAACTGCTTCCTCTTTTCTCAGAGAGCCAGAGGAAGAAGATCATTTCTGGGTTAAAAGCAGTTGCAGGAATTTACCACATCTTCAAAAGAGAACAAAAACTGCTAATCATCTACTTTATCAAAAGGATATATTTCCACTGAATATCACTGGATTTTTTTCATCCCCTACAAAAGTTCATTTAAGCACCCAACACATTTTGAATAAGATATGTGACTGTAAATTTTGTTTGTGACCATCACTAACCAAACTTTCATGAGTCTCTGTAAAAATATGCAATACTTTAAGCTTTTCATTTGGTCATGGACCACATTCTCAGCATTTATGGTACAAGACAACCTCCTGCCACAACATATGTGTGCACCAGGAGGCAGCTGTGAAAGAAATCAAGAATGGCTGAAAAGTTTTTACTGTGTGGTCATGGTGCATAGATTTATACTCCCTTCTTTGTGTGATAAGACTGGTGTAAGGTCTGAGACAGACAACCCTCCCTTGGTGCCTGACTTTGGTGTCTAGCTGTTCCTTCTGGGAGCTACAGGTGTGAGATAAAACAAGGAAACTCTTATCACTGAAGGCTGAGAAAGGTCAGAGGGCTAGAGTTGTTATAGCACAATTTATCAATATATCAATATATAAAAGTTGTTTTTCTATTAATGATCACTGAAACAGCTCTGACATTCACTTTTGCAGATAAAAGCTGCAAATGATTATTTAGTGCATGGGTAGTCTGAAGTGTTATTTTAGTGAAAAGGTGAAACTGAAATTTTATATTCTGACCCTCAAACTAAATAACACATCTCTGTTTTGATGTCATGCAGAACCAGTCATTTATGTGCACTAGAATATATCATTTTTAATAACCTGTAAATATTGGAGGTAGCTTAAAAAAAAAAACTCAACATGAGAAAAACAAATGTGCTTCATAGGCATGTCTTTGTTGTGCAGGTGTGTGAAGTGGGTCACACATAAGGTAATAATCCCAGTGAGAGCTCAACCACCTGGGCGGCACACACCTTACCTCTGCTGCAAACAAGAAAAAAAGACATGAATCATTTATCATCATCAATTATTTATCCCATCACATGTTGCCAGGCTCAACTGGGCATAGTCTTGTTAGCGAGAATCCTCCAGAGAATCAATTAAATTTGTTGTACATGAGAATATTATACAGATATAAGGGGAATGTCCATCATCATATAATATATATATATATATATATATATATATATATATATATATATATATATATATATATATATATATATATAT
>JAOWBL010000023.1:5833839-5851377 GCA_028564865.1 Zenarchopterus dispar
ATATATATATATATATATATATATATATATATATATATATATATATAATATGTAATGTGTGTGAGTGTACATATACATACATATATATGTGTATATTATATATAGTTATAGTTATATATTATATATATATATAAACTCTACATTGTATAACAATTTAACTCCACGCATCTAGTCACAGATGCCGATTGCTAGTGCTTAAACACCTTCCAAAAATAATTTTTTGCTGTCATATCAGCAACACAAATTTAAGCCCAGACTAAGGCGATGGCTTATTTCAAGATTTCAAAAGCGATGATGCATCGCCTCTAATAGCCTGTTGTATTTATTCACACAAGCTGACATCATGAATGTTTTTTTTTTTTTTAAATCGTGGGTTTTATATTAAAGCCACAAAGCTGAGTATCTGAGAGTACATCTGTTTGTTTTCAACTGTAACTGAAATGCTACAACCACACACTTTCATATCTTAGTACAGTGAAAGTTTGTCTATTCACATTATTACAACATTGTTACAGTGATATAGTCTAGAGAGAAAAAAACCCCCCCATAACTAAGCAAAGGCTTATGAATGTAGTTAGGTTAAACAATCACAAATTTTATGCTGAGCTCTAATTTATGTAATGGTTTTATTTAATAAAAACATACTGTGACTGGCTTTATTGCCAATAATGGTAAGTAAACATTATTAAAAGAAAGTAAACATTATTTTAGTTAGTTAATGTCAGTGTTTGCTGTTAGATTTTTAAAGAGGTGTGAAACAAAGATAATTACAATAATGAAACTCTTTATAGTTCATAAAGTTATATGTTAATGAAACACTGCATCAAATAAAGAATTCACATAATTTTCAACATAAACCTGCCATAACTTCAATCAACACCAAATCCAAGTAGTTATATCCTAAGTAATCCAACTTTTCTAGTCCAAAGAAAAGGCAGCAAATAAATTCATCTTTGCTATAGTTCTCTCTCTGACTCATAGTTTGGTAAGATATTTTTAATCAGGCAGCATTCTGCTCGTCCATCTGCACAAACAGATGAGTCTACAGTGTTCCTGCTCAGCGTCACAACCAGTGAGGTGCCTGCTGGAGATGAAAGTGATCCAGAACACAACGCCAGAGTGTCTCTGCCAGACCACTCAGGCAGTGGAAACACGGTCATCACAGACAATGGGCTTCACCAGTCCAGCAGCCACGACAAAGTCAACAATCCATGCCAGGAGACTTTTGCTGAAAATGCTCAGCAGATTTTTGTCTAGAACTTGTTCTGGTTCAGTAAATTACTATGGGTCTGTCATGTCATAATGAATTGTTTGCTGTTTTTTTTTTTTTTTTCAAAAAATACAGCAGGTTTTGATCTTTTTCACTGAAGTTCAGAAAATAAAAAGTCAATGTTGGACTTCAAACACTGGCATTAAATATGTCAGCACAAGACTTTAAAAAAAAAAAAAAAAAAACAGAGCAAAGACTGCTGTTCTTTTATCATCTGCAGGATTGGTTATTGTAATGCAGCTTTTTAGTCTCTTCAAGAAGGACACACCTCAGCTTTAACTGCTTCACAACGTGGAAACACAAGTGTTGAATAAGACCATGAAGAAAGCTCACATGCGCTGATTTTAAAGTCCCAGCATTCACTTGAAGTAAGTTCAAATCCACGACAGGCTGTCCTTTTTATTAGGAGCCTTGTCTGTGAAACAGCCTTGCTGAAGACCTTGGGACAGCAGAACATGTTAGAGTTTTCAAAGTTATTTCCAAACTCAAAACCTCCCTTTTTTGGCTTTTAAGTTCAACAAATTTTAGCCTGTTTTAGTTCTTGATATATGTTTCTTTTTCTCAAGCAGACACCATGAACAGGAAGAATCTTGTAGTAAACTTGACCTTGCAGGTATTTAATCTACTTCCAGTCTGCTTCCCTCACTATAAATCTTCAAGAAAGTATAATATGATTAGAGGAAGAAGTATTCTGTGTAAGAAACAATAAAGTACCCACTGAGCAGCAGAGTGAAGGATTGGTCTCCCCTGTTAAAACATGGAGGTCTTGTAGCCTATTTTGTTGTGAAGGATCTCCAGTAGAGCACTGTCAACAGCAAGCTAAGCAGGCAGAAGAACATTACTGCTTTAGGGAGGCTTGAAGAGTGTCCTTGTGTAGCAAAACTGGAGCTTCAGAAGCACACAAAAAACATTATCTATAAAATGTTCATGTGATGTGAAGATTGATACAAGCTCTAAAAAACATAACACACAAGCTGCGGAGACTAGGCCTCATTTCCTAGTGAAAATTATCAAATCTTTTTTTTCTTTTCCTTCTTTACAAAAGAAAAAAAAATCAGGCATTAATCTGATAGCATTTGTGTAGAAGTTCAAACATAAAAATGTAGAGGCGTGGCCCTGGTATTAAAAAAAAAAAAAAATCACAATCTTTGGCTAAAAATAGGTTACCAAAATATGTTTTTGTCTGTAGTTGATTTAATTTTACACACACCATCATCATAAATCCATGCTGCCAAGTAGTCTCTACAAACAACACTTTGCCTTCCCAGCAGCAGCACATTACACTTAGACTTTTTGTTTGAAGCTGTAGTCTGTAGTACAGCCATGTCATACACAATTAAGTCTTCAGAGAGCCACATGGAGCTGCTGTGCCTGGGGCCAAACTGGCGCCACTCACTTCCTGGGCACAGGCAGTGGTAAGCGGTGGAGAGCAAGGCTATTTATAACATATCTTTATCCAAATGAGGCTGAAAAGATAAGGCAGTAATGAGAAAAGGCCACAAGTTGCAAAGTAGGTGTTATTTCTGCCACGGAGAAAAGCCGTGCAGACAACGACGTGACATTAATATAAACAACTAAAACCTCTTTATCATAGAAACAGCAACATAAAACATTAGACTGGATACTAAATCACAACATAATGGAACAGCCCAACATTGATTTTATACCCACTGGAAAAAATGGTGAGCGGTCCCTTTAAGAAGAAAAAAAACACAACACAAACATTTACTTCCGGTATGTTAGTCTGCTAGTGTCCACTGAATGTCTTTAAGTCAAACTCGCGTATTTTAAGGGTGGGAACTACTAATTTTGTAAAGTAACAGTGACTGTGTGAATAAATTTTAGTCGTGGAAACATTTTAATCAGAAATGGCAGGTAGAAAAAGAAAGATGGCAGTTGCAGCATCTCCTGAACAGTCCGGGTCGCTGAATGACTTTAACAACAAAACAGTGAAATCAAACATTTCGACTAGACGTGAAAATGCAGAAAGTGTTGAAACGGAACAAAGTCGATATTTTAGCAAAAACCTGCAGCCCAGACTAGGAGAGGATTTTTTCAACCAGCCCTGCATCAGTTTGGCTCAAGCTTTCCTCGGACAGGTAACGTTATTACTCACCTTTATATTTAATGTTAATTTCTACACACCACTTTATAATAGAAGATATGACATTTGCTAAGTAGTCTGATTTTGTTTTTAAGTGTTTTTCAAAGCAGCACGCTAAACGGACCATGATAATGTAGTTTATGCAGCTTACTTTAGTAACATGCCAATAAATACTAATGTTTGCTTTTAACACTTGTTGGTTTGATTTGCATCACTTTCGTAAAACTTAAACACGGTCAGTAAATTATAAAAGCTTTCAAGCTCATGGAGTTTGCACCTTTGTCAATGCCAAACTAGGGAATTTCCAGTGTAATGATTTAATGATTTACAACACTCACAGTTGGTTATGAGGGGGCTTGTTGGCCACTATATAACTATTTAACTAACTAAATGAATAAATAAAGTCCTAAATATTGACGTAAGACTTTTGATCATCATCTCTTTTGCCCTTGCAAGTGGTGTTTTTGAAGCATTACATGAAGATCTCAGACAGATATTTAACTTTAATAGTTTTCTAAGAACAGTAAATGTGAAAAAAACATGTTTTATAATACATATTTTAAAAATAAAGACTTGTCTTAGACTTTGATTACCCCCTCTCCTTCAGTCCAACTTGTTTCATTTCCTAATGACACCACTATGAAACATTTTCATGAAAATGTCACCTCTTTTTATGTATATATATATATATATATATATATATATATATATATATATATATATATATAAACAATTTGTCGTTTATATAACTTTGAGAATTGCATCTACTTGATATTTTGGTGGACTACAAAATGATTAGATCTTTCTTTCTTTGAACTAATCTCAACTCGTCAGACAGGCCAATAAATATTCCCATTTTACATATAGCGGTAAAAATAGGAACACTCATTAATTGAGCTAAAGCTGGTAAAGCTTTACTTGGGTTGAATTTCTCTAATGCAACAAACCTTTAATGTTTCTCAGTGTGTAAAAGTCTTTAACTTGAAACTCAGTTAATATAGTAACTCAGTTTATGATCATCTCTTTCATGAAGTCTTCATTTTTTTTCAAAATTTATCTGCAGTCGCAGAAGTGTTGTCTCCTACTATCCAATGAGTATTTAAGAAAAACTTAAAACCCAACTGTTTACACTATGGCAATTCAATGATTATATAAGAGGATATTTTTATCAACAATAGCTCTGACTTGTCCCAGCAGGTGCTGGTCCGCAGGTGTGCAGATGGTACTGAGCTGCGAGGCAGAATAGTGGAAACTGAAGCCTACCTCGGAGGGGACGACAAGGCCTCACATTCAGCAGGAGGCAAACGCACTGACAGAAACACAGCAATGTTTATGAAACCAGGCACCATCTATGTGTATCCCATCTATGGCATCTACCTCTGTATGAACGTGTCCAGTGAAGGTAAAATCACCACACACCAGTTGGTTTGCATAATATCACACATAAATTCATGTTTACCTTCACTGATGCCTACAAATGCAAACTTGATGTTCACAAAGTCATCCATGCAGCATTAAAGCCATTCAGCAGTTTATATGTTTTAATAGTTGGCTAGTAAAGGGAAGTAATGGGACCTTTCTGACCGATATGTGTGATGTTTGACTCAGGGGAAGGTGCTGCAGTGCTGCTGCGCTCACTGGAGCCGCTGCAGGGCCAACCCGTCATGAGGGAGCTGAGGGCAGCGAGACGCAAAGAGAATGCTCGTCAACTGAAGGACAAAGAGCTCTGTAATGGACCTTCGAAGCTGTGCCAGGCTCTAAATATACCCCGCTGTTTTGACCGTCGAGACTTGGCTTCAGATCCAGAGGTCTGGCTGGAGACGGATCCAGACAAAAGTCCGGTAAAACCCCAAGATATAGTGTCAGCTCCACGCATTGGAATCGAGTCCCACGGGGAATGGGCCAAGAAGCCGTGGCGGTTTTATCTTCGTGGGCACCCTTGTGTTAGCGTTGTGAATAAAGAGGCAGAGAGGCAGACTCTATCTGGAAATGTCATGAATGATTCAGGTCTCTCAGATGTGCAGCCTGAGACAGGAAAGCATAAAGTCAAAGGAATTAAACAGAAATGTTCCTGAAACTTCCCTACCATCTGATTGGTTTTTAAAGTTAACTGTTTACACATTAGAAATGAATACTTGAAATATTTCCTTTTATATTTGTATAATAGTAGCAGCTTTGTGGTAATCAAGATGGTTAAATAAAGAGCTCTGCTGAAATTTTGAGGTATAAAAAATTGTTTCATACCCATATTATAAGATTTTGAAATTGGGTGTTTTCTAATAAAGAGAAGTAATGGATTTATTCAATGTTAACTAAAATGAACTAAAATAATCGTGTGCACACTCTCAGTAGTCTCTCATTTAGTCTCATCTGTGTTTTTCAATAAACATTCACACTTGGGAAGTTCCTCTCTCAGTGATTTCACAGATGTTTGGACCACTCTGTTTCCCTCAGAGTAAAAACAGCCCGTCTGATGTTTAGACTCTTCCGCTTCTTGGAGTCTTTTGCTCACGCCGCCTTTGGGATTCCTGAAGAGAGGTAGTTAGAGGGCTGGAATAATCATTAGTCACTATGCCCCTTTGAAGACAACACAGATGTTCTAACAGATGTGGGATGGAGAAATTATGTCAAACCCCTAGTACACCAATACATCCAGTATTCACAGAGAACCCTTAAAGCATGTTTAGTATTTACAAAATAATTTAATTTTGTAAACAAACATTTGGCTCAAAGGGAGAAAAAAAAGCTTTTTACAATTTGTAAATCTGCACACAATGTGATCACGCCAGTCTGATGTAAAACAACAGCTTTTAACAAGAACACATCTGTGAGTACAGCAGGTACTCAGGTTGCCACCTACTCTCAAACTGACATGTTTTCCAGTTGGTGGGCGCCGATACTGTCACTGTGACTGGGTGACTGAAAGATGGATATGATAGGATCTTCATGGTTGGTCACCACAAGGACGCTGCGGAACTTGTCAAATAACGTCTTGAGCTGAGATCGCCTCATGTTCTCGTTATACATAATTTCCTCCAGGTGGTGATGTCCTCGAAAATAGTGCAGCAGCCTGGAAGTAGTCGACATAAGCAAAAAATAAACGAGTGCATCAAGAGAGCTAGAGTTTGAGTCGTTAGCGATGTAAATCAACCCTGAGAGAAAACCTTGCAACACTGATTACAAGCCTGTTATCAGCACAAAAGTCTATCAGTGCAATTAAACTAACTCAAGCTCTTATGATATTATTTTCTACTTTTAAAAATATATAAGGTGTTAACAATAATTTAAACAATTATGAATCATAGGATGGTCAGTAGTACTTGTGCTTATCCCAAATGTTTAGGAGTCTTCGTAGACCAAATAACATCAATACTCTCGTCTCAGTTTTTGATAGGAATTAGGAATTATAAAACTCAGATGTATTTTTTCTAACCGTGTATATTATTTACTTAAGGCAACAGACTGCACACAGAAAAAAGTATGAAAACCACAACATAGTCAGTTGTATTATTATTATCTCTGAAAATGCTGTCCCAACATTAAAATCTGGAATAATAAAAACTGAATACAGTGGTATGGTTAAAAACATGAAAAAACACAGCTTAAAAAAACCTGTTCTCATCTGTCAAAAGCAAAATTAATTACCTGGCAAACATTCGCAGATCCTCTGGATTTTGTGCAGCAGGGATGCTAAGAATAACCTGCCTCTCATGTTCCGACAGGCTTGTGAGTAACGTCTCTGTCATCCTTTTATTAAGCGGGGAGTCTCCACCAGGCTGCAGCTCCGCACTAGAGTTGTCCATACTGGGGCTGGTTAGAGTCATGTCGTCACTGCTGGCTGCATACACATATAGAAGACAGATGGCAATACATGAGGTATAATCTGTTATTTCCGTGGCAACAGAGGAGAAAGTTGAGGGGGGACGTACTTGGAGAACCGAAACTGAGAGCACTAGGGGTGCTAAGACTACGGCCCCCAACACGGGCAGCCAGTAGAAATTCTTCCTCCCTCAGTCCAGGCTCGTCCTCGCTTGGAGGTACCAACAGGCAAACATAAGTATGCAGCTGGATGAGCAGACGGTGCTGGAGCATCCACACCACCATCTGGATCAGCTGGGCCTGGTCACAATCAGAGGATCAAACTGCATTAAATAGTGAAGTCAAACTCCCCACCATCATGATTTCAGTATGTTTTAAATCAGCCACCTCAAATTACAGCAACAAGAAAGAGCCAGGACACTGATCTTGTTCTCATGAAAAATAAAAGATTCGAATGCTGGAGCTGATGTGCTTTTGTCATTTATAATTTAACTTCAAAAGTTCTGCCAAAACGAGATGGAGAGTTGAGAACACCAGGGACCAGATGCATAAACGATGGGAAGACACGAAAAGTATGCGCATGCCTTTCTGTTCTACATATAAACTAGTAATTATAAAGAAAAATTGTGTAGTAAATGCTTCATCGTTTCTCAGTAGGAGGTTCTATTAATAAATATACAGACTATCCACTCCTAAGTTGCAGATAAAGTGATGATCAACAGCCTCTCGAAACCCTCATGCTTCAAGCTGGCCTTTCGTTTGTACTATCCAGGATCTTCTGCTCTGAATTTTAAGTTTATTTCTTTTACTACTTTTTTTCCCCCATCTAGCAGATAATTTTCTGTTTGTGACTATATTAATATGATCATCAAATAAAGCAATCTTTTATCCCCACTTCTGGTGAAATAGTGCTTTTTCATTGCTATTATTTTCATTCTTATGTTTATTTCTCTTTTGACAAGTGTTTTCTTAGAGAATTTAACAAACACTGGGCTGGGGTGTTCCCACTCCTGCAGATACTCCACTCACTCAAAACAACTTCTGGTTTCAAAAGACTAAAATAGCAACAACTAAACTGATGAGGCTTTAACATGTGAGAACACTAAACAACTGGTCATCATGACTATGTCAAATACTTCCCACTTTTTCCTGCCATTATAAAACACATATATAAACTAGGTTATTTCCCCTAAATGAATTATAATCACCTTGAAAAATTTAAAAAAAAAATTAAGTGTATTTCAGACTCTCCTCTCTTGATATTATTCTGTTCATTTATTTGTGATTCACAGTATTTAAGTGCATTACAATAAAGTTACCTCCTGTGCAGGAGCCTCCAGGGGGTTTCTGAACTCTGCCAGTGAGACAGGAAGTGAGAACTTTGCTAACATGGAGGGCAGGTCATGAACTGAAAACTGCTGGGCAAACTGTTCAGCCAACGGGGAGTATCTATTCAGAGAGAAATGGCAAGCAATATTCTTCAACACAGAGCTTCTTCCATTGTCACAATTTTTATCCTTTTACATGGACTTCTAATAGTGTTACAATTTTGGTCAGAATACTGATAGTGAAGTTCTTCTAATAAAGCACATCATTAGAAGAATTAATAATAATAAAATGTTACATGTAACAATGGCATGGATGAATATTCAGCAGTATTACAGTTAAATTAATATGACTTGCATCTAATTGCTCATACTTACATGGAGATGTTGGCATGAGGAGACAGCATGTAGACGTTATTCTCACAAAGAGGGTAGATAATGATGGCCTTGCCCCAATAAACCAAGTGAGCAGCAATTTGAAAGATCTAAGGGGAGAAATATTTAGTTGTTGATGACGTGAGGTATAATAATCTAGAAAATAAAAATCTAAAATTATTTGTGATTAAATAATAAGAGCAACTGCAGGAAAACACAAGTAAGCAATGTACAACACGGAGGAACGGTCTCTGAGTTTCACTTCACGGGTTTCCCACTAGATGGCAGTAAGACTCCAAGAGTATAACAGCCTATGATAAAAGTCTGTTTTTTTCAGATCTCATCTAATTTGCAGAAAAAGGTTTGTTATCCCATTTTAATCATTTCTCATACAGCTAAGTTTTTTTACTATAAATGTGGTATAGGTTAGATTAGATATAAAGGGAATTTATAGTCTTTAAACTACTTAAAAATAAATGACATGATTTGCAACCTATTTAAAAGTGAACTCTGCAGTTCTGAATAAGTGAGTGGGTAGTACGAAGGCTGTGTGAGTGCTCTGCACCTGAAGTAAGGCCAGGTCAGCATCCTGAGCGAGCTGCTGCAAATTTTTCACCGCAGAGCAGGTTTTTATCAGACGCACCATCGCGGGGGAGCAGTCTAGTGGAAGCTGGCTGAGCAAAGCCTTCTCACTTTCTAGCAGCAGCAGGGCATGATAAGGCCTGAAGGAAAAAATAAATTATTAAGCTTCTCAATGAACAGAATCTTGCTTTTGGAGTTTAACTTCTCAATTCCCTGACAACTACTTCAGCACAAAGGTAGAGGCAAATGTTTACGTGAGAAATGTGCTTTCAAATATCCGAGCAACATAAATGCACATTTCACATTATCATTTTCATCATGCAATTATGCACAATATAACTAATAAAAATATATGTACTTACAAAGGGGTATACCCTTGTTTTACAATAAAGAGCAAAGGCTTAACCTCCAAAACAGTTTGGAAAATAATATCTGTCCACATTTCATGGCTTAAATGCAGTCATGTTATTTTAAATTGGCAAATCAATTTCAAAAGGCAGAATAAAAATGGGCCTAAATGTTTATCAAAACTACAAAGGTACCCCAACGTGGCAGTAGGGGGCAGTATGATCCACATAAAACTTACATATTCTTCAAATACTTTTAACAGTAAGAAAATGCTGAATAAACACAAACAATGATATAAACAATTTTTAATTTGTGTTTATGCTGGTAGCCAAACTCAATGAATGTGTGTTTTTCTGTGTGCAAGAGTCATAAATTTATCAATTTAGTATTCTTCCTCAACAAAGTCACTTGAAGATATTGTACCTACATTTTCAGCAAATGTTAGACTAATTGCACTGTGTGTGATAAATAATGACAAATGTCAATAAAAGGGTGTCAATGATGAGCAAAAACATAGGACATAAATGGTCATCAAGATATTCCAGTTCTTCACAGTAAAAATAGAAAAAAAATATTAATTTAATTTCAGAAATAAGATGTAAATCACTTATACTGTGTCCTTGCTAATTACTTATTTAAATTATGAATAAGAAAAACCCTTATTTCTGGTATAACATATGTATTAACTTCTTGCATGTGTTTATACTTTAAAAAGGGGCCTGCTGGGTGGAGAACCTAAGATTAGTTAAGACTGCCCACGTTTAGTGTCACAGTCAGAGAAAAGACGGACAACTCTAATTTTGAGTTGCTTTTCACACACAACAGTTACAAAATTAAATCTTCATTTTGTGATTTACTGTACACCTCTAGTACAATTCTAGTCAAACAATATGATACTTCAATGATCTGGGGGGGATAGACAAAAACATACCTTATTGCCTTCAGGCTGTGCTCTAATGCCTCTGGGGGGATATAGTGGCCTCCAATCCGGTGGATCTTATGTGGTAAGCAGAAGCTAACCTTCAGCCAGTTGTTAATATGCAGTCGCACCACACCAGTAGTACAGAGACTGGGAAAACCATCAATATCTGAATCAGCTTTATGAGTGACATGACTTGTTCCGGGTCAACAAAAAGGATCGTCTCTAATGGGAGTAAATACACACCTGTCGTAGGCCTCCTTCAGGTCCCTGGCTAGCTTACATTTAGGAAGAATTTGCCTAAACGGGGACTGTGGACCTCCATCTACTGACATCAGAAGACAGGAAGCACAAATAAAGTGTTCTTACAAATGAACTTTGTCACCACAGTGAACTACTGGTCAAGTTACATTTTTCAAACCATAACTATGAAATAATGTAGGCTGCCTGACAAAGAGCTTCAGCTATGCTATGAATACTGATCAGGTCTCACTTTCTGTCATGGTGGTGATCTCATCTTGGACAGCTAGCATTAGTTTTGCTTCTCGAGTCAGATACTGGCAGCGGCGCTCCTCATGCTGCAGAGCTATAGCAATTCGCCGAGACAGGTTGTGCATGCAGCTGATGACGGACGGGTCAGCATTGGCCTAAAGAGACCAAAAAAAAAAAGACATGCAGACAATCTTTAACTTTTGTTTTTCTTCCTTGAGTCTCAATATTATACAAAAAAAAGTCATGAATAAATGCTATGCTGAATGTACCATCTCTGTGCTTTAATTTTTCATTTTTTTCCCCAATTATCTCAAACATTTTCATACTGAAAAACTCTTTACAAAATCAATCATATTTTATATAAAAACTTTAGTATTTTAATAACATTTGAGGCTAAATGTGCTACATACGTTCTAATTAACCATATCATCCCAAATGTATATTTCATCTTTTCACTACTCAGATAATCAAAACATTCACCAAAACAAACAACTAAATATGATTAAATAATAAAATCAATACTGTTGTCATCAATAAATTGACAAAAATAACCCATGTATCAACTATGATACAACAATCTAATCAAAAGTGGCCAAAAAGTGTTTTTGAATTTTAAAGGCTAATAAAAGTTATATTTTATTGTTTCATTAGTCAGGTTTTAACCCCTGATAGAGAAGTCAATAAAATACTTGACATTTTAAAATGTTAACTGTAGAGATTTGTTGGACAATATTTAAGGAACTTTTTTAATTTGTTTTTTTTTTTTTTTTTAATTTTCTTATATGCAAGTCTATTGAATAAATAAATATACCTACTTGGCCTGTAAAAGTGATGGGTTAATTACACTTTGCTTGACAGGAATGAAACCGAATATGAATTTTCAAAAAAAAAAAAAAAAAAACAGAAAGAAAGAAAAAAAGTTGAATTTATCATTACAATAAATTTAAGCTCCTTATCAAAACACATCTGATTCTGATGTATCTCCATGTCATGTCTGAGCCACTGAGCAATACTGAGGGCTGTTCATGGTGGGTATGAAGAAGGTATTGACCACGTAAAATAAATGATCAATGAAAAAGATACAATCTTTTAGCACAGGTCAGCAAAAGAATTATCTTTATGTTATTACAGAATGAAAGCAGAAAAGAGTTCATCAGGGTAATGTAACATTTTAAATAAAGTGACGAGAATTCACATATTGCAATGTAAAAAAAAAAAAGACAGAGGAACTTTTGAACTTTTGGGAGTGTTATTAGTGCAAATATCACAGTTACCAGGCAAATAATATACGCAAAACATGACCGAGCACTTTCAGCCCCATGTGAGCAAAGCTATGGTTTACTAGATAACATGACTCAGCATGGGCAGGAATGGGGATGTGCCTTGTTGGCCAGCTTGATTAAGCGCAACACCATGACCCCCTCCTCCCGTGTTGTCACAGATAGTGGGGTGTTATCGCTCACACAAACCCCTCCCATTCACAGAATACAGATTAACAGAACACAAACTGTGTGTGTCCCACCCACGGCCAGCTGACAGAAATAAATGATCATTAAAGTTTTAAACAGCGATGTTAAAGTGTTTTTTGAAGCTTTAATATGATAATTTTAGCATTAATATATATGGAGCATTTTAATAGCACAGAAAAAGACTATTTTCATACCCTTAGTGCAAACACCACATTAAACAAGATCATCGTAGGCATTTCTCTCTTGGGGGATGGATCTGTTTTGGAAACCTGTAAAAAGAAAAAAAAATGAAATTTTATTTGTCAAAATTTGCATAAAAACCAAAGCGCTCTGTGATGAAATTAAAGTGAACAGTCTGGTAACCTATACATAGAATGACTTTTTAAAAAAATTTTTTTAAAATAAAATTTATTAATATAGGATCACAAATTATTATTTTCAAAACTGACTTAGTGCTCAATTAATAAACAATATGTCACAAAAAGTTCCTCCTACATAAAGAAAAAAAATATCAAAATCCAACATGAAAAATTAAAATGTTCTATTTTCAAACTGTAAAAAAAAGACAAAAAGTTTTCAAAGGTAATAAATAAAAATCCCCATTTTCAAATGATTAAGTTTAATGTTTTTGTTTACTCTTGCTTTTAAAATGACTCAAAATGACTGATAATTGAAAGGTTTAATTAAAGGAATGTGAAAAGCAAAAAAACCTTACACCAACACAAGGTAATGCAACGCAGTACAGTAGCAGCAGATGTCATAACTGAAATATTCAGTTTAGACCCAGACTCTCAGAGAAAAACTGACTGAAATGTTTGTTTTTAGGTGCAGCAGATGTTTCTTTACTGCATTGCAACATAGCACAGCAAAATGTTTATGTCACATTCACAAACAGCTCTTTGAAAGAAAAATTAAATAGCTTTAGATTCTTTACATCTTGTCATTGTGCCCCTTCACTCCTGAAGTATTTGAACACAATAAGTGAATTGTTGGACTCAATGATTGACACTAGGGGGCGCTGCTGGGGTTAGCATTAATCTGCCAAAACACAAAACTGAATCATGACATAAATTCCTCACCAAGGCCAAATGTCAAAACACTTCATTATAAAACAAAAAATATAAAAGTAATTCAAAATGGCACAGCTCACTTTTTAAGCATTATCTATAATAGTCCCTTGTAAAATCAAAAGTTGCTTATTAGCCAAAAAGGTAAAACCCATTAAAAAAAGGCTATTCATAGTAGTTACAACTTTTGAAGAAATTTGATCAGTTAATATTATTCATTATAGGTATTATTGTCCAAATCAGCAAGAAATAAATAATAAGCAATTAATACTAACAACATATTTGTTGTTTCTATATTTTTTCCTTCACATAGACAAGGAAGAACGTGAAAAACATTTATTTTTCTCACAAACTGTCACAATCACAAGAAGCAAAAGATATATTTAGGTAGAAATAATTAAAGTAACTTTACTCCCAAGGGCAAAAAAACTGAATAAAAGAAAAGCAATAATCTAAAGAGTGTGGGTTGTTTTAAATATAGTAAATTCTGATCCAAGTCCAACCTAGACAGAAAATTTAAGAAACATGATAGACAAAACAAAGTTATTAATGTGTTTAGCAGGACTATGATACAGAACCAATGTTGCATGACTAAAATATATGAAATGAAAGACTGTGATAACCAAACATTTAGAAGCACATACAAATTCATTTTAACATGTATATATCCTAATACTTTTGAATGTACTGTCGGACTTATTTATCTGGGCAATAACAGATTATGGCTTTAGTCATGTGTCAATCAGCAGCAAAGTCTTTGCTGCCAAATACTGATATTATTCCATGTTGTGGGCAGAGGATTTGTCTAAATCCTGTGGAAACAGTACTGGTATCTCCTTTAAAGTCGAGACTGAAGACAGACCACAGTGGATCTGTGATAAACATCTAACCAATGCACAAAACTCAGAGAGCATCAAGTCGTAAATAAAAAAATAATTAAGTGGATTTTATTCAATAGTACTGCACTTGTAAGCACAGTAATTACAGTGATTATCTACTAACAGATGAAGCTGAAGCGGTAGTTGTTGTTTTCATTCACCAGACTGGAGTTAGTACATTTGCACTACAGATTATTGTTTATGCTGTTGAGCAATTTGGACTTCTGTTATCATTAGAGTGGGTGGAGGAATGAGGAGTCTGCTGCGACTCAGGACCAGTATTGGTGAGCAGTAAAACTGGATTATCTGTCCGTCCGTCCATCCATCCATCAGCACTTATGCCTATTTAGGGTGACAGGGGTACAAACTGGACAGGTCACCAGTTCATCACAGGGCAGATTAACCTTATCAAGACCTATTTCACGAAACACTGTTTCATACATTAACAGGACAAGCACTGAATTCATGCAAGTACCAGCAGAATATCTGGAGTTATTGTGATGATCAGGTAAGTGATCAGTGATCAGGAAATTCGACTATTCTGACACCTCTAACAAAAGTTTAACTATTCCAGTTTCCAGCGTTTCAGCTACACAAGCAAAGAGAAACAAAGGAACCAGAATTAATTAAGGGTCATTGTAACTCTCAAAGGCTTAAATCAAGGCAACAGGACTTCCTGTTCTTTTGTTTCACCTTCAATCCAGAAGTCATCCTCAGATCAAAGAACAAAACAAAAATTAGTCCAGTTGCAACTGGACTTTATTCTAACCTGAGTGATGGGAGGATGCTGGAGGAGCGTAGGGTGACCCACAAATCGAACGTTGTCTATCTTCAGTTCAAACTTCTTTCCACACATGTCGGACTTTGTGGCCAGTATGGTGGCGAGGATGCTATCAGAAAACCTCAAAGAAAGAAGAAGAGACCCAGTAAGACAGCGTTCAGGGTGGGAAATAAAGTTACACAACAAGGGGTAGTTGATACAAATTAGAAAGTTTAAATTAACTGTTTGCTTACAGTTTTCACATTCCCGGCTATAGGAGGGTTGCACTGATCAGACGTAGCTGACAGTAATGTCTTTTAACAATAAAAGTATAAATAAATAACTTTTTTAAAAAAATCTGGTGTGGCTACTGGAGAGAAGAGGAAGATGCCATCCGGCAGAAAAAAAAAAGTGAAGTTGGTATATGAATGAGGAATGTGAAAGACTCATGCTGGTTTGACTCAAGTAACTCATGCTGCGATGAAAGGGATAAAAAATTAAGGTGTTAACTTCCAGAAAAAAATGTAAACACACTATCAACTTGTTCCACCACCACAATTAGCAAAAAAACAAAGACTGTGCACTATTTGCCTAACCGTAGTATGCTTTTGATTTTTAATTTAGTTTACATGCTAGAGACAATATAATCAATATCAATTAAAACGCGTTTTAAAATTATTCATTTAATCCAAGCACTGATTTGTTCTCTGTTGATCATTTACGGGGAATTCCCTGAGGTCAGGGTTGAAGATCCATACAAGGCACAAAATAAGAAAGAAGGGATTAAAAAAAAAAGACAAGGGTGATCTAAGCGAAGGAAAGGTGGTTGATAATGATTTGGTCTTACCCTGCTACCAACTGTTCGTCAGTTAGAGGAGATTGCTCCCTGAAATGGGAATTGGGCCACAAAAAAAGAAGAAAAAGCAAACAAAAGGGAAAATGCAACACACAGTTGGGCTAAATGCATAAAATGGACATTAAACAACCCAAACAAACACGTGATACTGTGATGTGAAAATGCTGGTCTGCATTGATTCAAGAACATTTTTTGCTTGAACAGAATCAGTCCTGACGTAGCCACTGACACCACTGATACTCTGTTTAAAATGTTGATGCCAGATTTTTAATCATGAAAAAAAATTACAAATTACTACTTAAATATTTTACAATGGCTTCCTGTGAGAAATGAATTGGGTTATATTATAATTGAAGAGCTCTTTGTTAATACACATACATATTAAATACATGTATCATGAAAAAAGCGCCTCTTGGAAAGTTGAATCAGTGTGGCAAATTTACAGAAAAAAAAAATCACTATTTTGGGTCAGATGTCAGATTTGAGGCTTATTTATGTCTTGTTTTTCTGTTTAAGAGGGTTCAATATTAACTTGTGGTTGCTTCATAACACCTTCCAATAATTCAGCAAACTAATGACTGACCAGCATCACCATCGGTGTAATGAAAGTTAAAACAAAAGACAAAATTAAAAGGTTAATTGTTTGGCTTATCATGTATTTTTGAAAAACAAACATTAACACAGTTATACCAAAGAGGTAGGAGATAATCTTTCATACTATTTACTTTTTCAAACTCAGTATGGATGGCTCAGGTCCTCATGATATTACACAGTATGCTTTTCAATCCAACTAACATTTAACATGTGGCTTACTTTTAAACTCTGTATGTATTAGTACGTTGATTTACTCACACGCATTGTAACCCAGTGCCAATTACCCTTTCATACATGATAATCATCTGATCTAAACATTACACTAGTATTGACAAATAGTTGTGCAACTATTATAAACCAGTCCCTGTCCTTTTGATTATTGTTTTTTTTTTTAAAAAAAAAAAAAAAAAACAGCTGTTCTGCTGATTCCTGACATAAATGGATGTTACATTGGTAATATTAAGTAGATATTTTGTAGATGTAGTCAGTTTTAAGATGGAAAAACTTCTGTTCTCACCCTCCTGATTTAAGTCTACTGTGGTTTAACAAGCCACTCTTTGACAACCTTCACTAAAATTGTACAGAAACACATGCTGCATACACCAAACTACAAAGTAATGTGTGTTAGCAGCTTATTTATTTTTCATAAGCTCAGATAAGCCAGCATATCCAAATAGGGG
>JAOWBL010000023.1:5887386-5926230 GCA_028564865.1 Zenarchopterus dispar
ATATATATATATATATATATATATATATATATATATATATATATATATATATATATACACACACACATACACACACATATCAAATCTACATTTCATCATGAAAGCAATTTTTTCCATCACTCACCAGTAACGACATTCATCCAACAATGGAAGAAGAAGAAAAAAAAAAACAATGGGAAAGAAAAAAAAAATTCAATACAAGACGGAAATTACTGCAATTTTGTAAATACTTAATGTGCCAAATGAACTCGTTACCTCCCATCCTGAACTCTGAAAAGGTTGAGAATTGAAAAGACAGATATTAGATGAAAAACATGATAAAGTGCATTTTCACACAAATACCCTAGTTGTTCATTGGTGAGCTTAGGTTCAAGCTATCAACTCACTTGATTGTAGACTTTATTGAAGGCATCCTGTAGTTTCCCATGGACAATAGCTAGCTTTTTGAAGTCTCTGTTGGCTTCATGCACAGGCAGAAGAATCTTGTACACTTCATTTATGGCCTCATACATACCAGCCTGCAGTTAGAAGATGACAACATAATTTTAACATGCACAAATGAATCACAGGACTGTTTCCGTCATGTAAATGCCGTCACTTTGTACTGTGCTAGAATGCAGCCTGTTACTTGTACCATGTTAAAAGAGGCAGCTGCTTGCTCCAAGAGGCCCACCAGACCAGACTCGCTGAAATACTTCCCAGCACAAATGCCTTCTTCCTCTGGAGACAAGATGTCATCTGATACTGCTGACTCCTCTAATATGTTGGATGAAATATTCTGTGAGAAGAATGAAGAAGTCAAATACACTAAAATTTGCTCCTTTGTCCACATATATTGTTTGGATGTAAAATGGCTAAACTAACCTGAAATGTGACACAACCTATTGGCAGGTAGCGGCAATCTTCCAGCATGTTGAGGTATTCTGCCACGAGGGCTGCACTGTGGACAAGACAGTGGGCAGCTTCAGCATGGTTCCCTCTCTCAGAGTGTTTCCCTGCCATGTTCTGCAGCCATGTCAGGCGCAGGTCCGGTGAGTTCTGGTATCCCTTGGCAATCCTTGGAGATTAAAAAAAAAAAAAAAAAAAAAAGGGAGAAAAATTAAAATTTTGTCTGCAAATACTTTTGTTTGCAAATCTTGTTCATGGGTTAGTACCTACCTATACATTAGGTCAATGAGCATTTCAGGGTCCTGCTGATGTTCTTTCATCTTCACAGTGTCAGTAAGAATCATGTGCAGATTGAACACCAGATCCTGGACCTGCAGCCGTGAAAGCACATGCAACACATTAGTTAAGTCTTCTCCATTTGAGCAGCTTCAAAGCTTGATGCTCTGAAAACATCATTAGCTGTAAAGATACCTGCTCTGGGAAAGGTGTGTCTCGGAGCTCCAAATCTTCTTCAGCATATGTCAAGATTGTCTTGAGTGAGTGACGAAGATGCTCTTCATTGAAGTTCTGGGATGTTCCAACCAGCGAGGACAGTGACATGGTAACCTGCATCTTTACTCGAGCAAAGTTCTGACACAACATCAGAAAAAGAAGAAAAGAAAAAAAAAAACATTTTGTTGGCCATTTTAAGAAGTTGGTCGAAATGGTAAAATCAAGAGTGGTGTGAAGATGGATATAGGAAAAGTAGAGGATGAGCCTTAATCTACTGAAAAACAAACCAGTACTGTGCTGAAGTCTGAATTCCTTCATAATCTTCCCACTTTTATAGTCCCATTTATTAAAGTAAACTAATTGTAATACTTCTAAATACATTCAATGTCCTGTTCATTTTACGAAGTCATGTGCAATGAGTTTCATAAGTCAATGCACTGACAAAGAGATCTCATTTAAAACATTTTTTAAAATAAACCCAGGTGGACACAACAGCTTCATTCTTTTAAACTCGTGCCAATAAAAGGAAAAAGAAAAGTTCTCAACATATTTCTTTTTCAACAAAATGTGCTCACAGTAGTACAGAAAGATCAACAAATGCAGACAACAGAAAACAATCTGTAAACTTACATTTCCAATCTCAAAGTTCTGCCTCATGAGCAGGTAAAGAGAAGCCGAGGCATGACTTCTGACAGAGCCAACACTACTGCTGCAGTGTCGCAGGAGACGCAGGCACAGGTCTGCACAAAGTTCTGTGTCCTCTTCAAACAGCATCTCTGGGAACTGCACATAAAAACATATAATTCAATTCATACTGTCTATTTTTTTACACTGTGACATGAAATGCGATGAACTTAAGTTACTCTCTATTTTCTGCTAGTCTTTTTCTTACTTTGTTGTTGGGTTTTTTTTGGTATATTAAAATCAGTCAGAAATAAGACTAGTTAAACAAGAAATGGTTTTGTTTTAGTTTCCACAACTCATAAAGGGCAAATGGACAAGTGTTGAATTGCAAGTAAAAACCTGAATTTAATTTTAGTTGGATTAAGATGATTAACTAAACCAACTGAAGCACTTTGTATGCTAATAGGAACTGGCCTTACCTTGAAAACGAGAGCTCTTTGTGTAGTGAAACAATGTTGCAGAAAGAGGGCGCTCTGGTTGCCTGCCATGCTGTGGAGAAGAACTCTCAGCACCCCACCAAGAACACTTTCTTTCAATTCAGAAGCAACCACAGTCTGAAAGAGGACAGACACAAAACAATCTCCAGCAAAAAAGTTAACATAAAAAGCTAGCATAGCATATTAAAAAAAGATTGGAGTAAAATATTAACCAAATTATTACCTTTACTATAATTTCCAAAGTGTCCAGTACTATCAGAGAGGCCTCAGTAGCCAGGTTTCCATCCACTACCGACTCCTGCTCCACCTCGGCCTTAGTCCTAGAAAGGAATAATTTGCAATCAAAAATAGATACACATAAAAGCTTATATGTGACTAAATAACTGCAAAATTCTTGAATTTTACAATTAGAGTCTCATAAATACTAATGTATGATTTTATTTCGACCAGGCAGTGTATCATTATTCTTCTGTATTAATATCTTTCATATTTCTGCAGTTAGTATTAATGTAATTAAAGCACAGATCATACTTGTCAACTCTGTCTGCATTTTGTCTCCAGTGAGTGACGTTCTTTCTCCACCTAACATTCTCCTGGCTGCCGTAAGGACTTCTTTCTGTCAGAGTAAACAGAGCTCTGAGAACAAGTTGTACATAAACTGCAATAGACAAACAGAAAGATTGTTGTGTTCTCATGCCACTTGCCTCTGCAGCGACGGACCATCTCCTGACGAGCTCCAATAGTTCCCAGAATGGCTTCTTCCAGTCGGGCCTTCATATCCTGAGACTTTTTAAATGTCAGGCTGTTTATCCTCTCCAGAGTCTTCTTTCCCTAGAAGCACCAACAAAAATTATTTTTGTAGACACACACACACATATTATGTATGTGTGTGTGTGTGTGTGTGTATGTGTGTATGTATGTGTAAATATATATATATATATATATATATATATATATATATAAAATTTTGTTATGAATAACTTTTAAGTATTTCTTAACTTTGAACATTGCACAATAAACTATGAATATGAGAGATTTTGCTGCAACCTCAGTGGAAAAAAATTATTTAGGAATTTGATTCCTCCCTTACAGTATTGCATAATAAATCAACACTGATGAAATACTCCCAAACTGGGTGACAGTTCCTGGTTACTGTACCTTGTATTCAAAGCAGGAGACACAGAGATGCAGCAGGTCCAACAAACGGTTGATTTGCAATACTGACAAATCAGACACCCAGTGCTCCAAGAGAGCTGCATCTGCATTCTTCAGAACCCAAAGGAAGCACACCAGCAGGGTCCTGCTGCACTCTGCAGACAGAGAGCTGGACTGGCGTCCAGCCTGGTAAAGAAAAGCACAACGACTTAAAGACAATCTTGTAATCTGCTTCATAATATAATGCAATAGCTGTGTCAAGAACATTAAAAAGAAGTTGGACAGAAACCTATCTGCCAAAGGAGCAAACATACCAGTACTCTGAAAAAACAAGCAATATGAAAAAAATGCAAATGCTTTGTAGATGAGTCTCTGTATGGAACAATTGTGAAACTGAAGCAGTTGCCTCCTACACAGAGGCCAATCTATGACCCGCCAGTCTGTAGGGCCCCGGGGGAACTGTATGACCCTTGCCTCTATGACTTACCACTGAGGGGAGAGTAAATGAGTTGACTTTGGCATGCGGCAGAGGGGAGCCGGCAATCGCCATGGCAACAGACTGACTGATGGTGTTACCACTGTCTGGGTCAGCATCGTCAGCGTGGGCTGAGGCATGGCGGGCCCATGCAGGTGAAGAGTCTACAGAGAAACATGAAAACCACTTTCAGGTATGCAATGTTGCATATAAAGCAAATTGTTCTTGAAGCAGTGGGAAACTACAGGTATATTAACTTCACATATATTTCTGCTGACCACAGAAGTCGTGGAGTTGATGCAATGTTTCCATGACAGTGGTGATGAGGGGCAGGTAGAGCTTAGCAACGTGGGCTTTGACCTGAGGTTCCCTGTATCGAGGGTCTGCATCGTGGCTGCACAGCAGTGCATGAACTGCACTGATGGCCTTTTTATGAAGAAAGAAAGCCCTGTGGGGGATAAGAGGTTATTAGTCATCTTGGTGCTTTATTCTTTCATATAAAACATTAAGTTTCTTTGTATCTCAAAAAAAAAAAAAAATGTTTGAAGACTTTATTAGAATTTCTAAAAATATGTACAGCTAAGAACTAGGGGTGTGTCATTTAAGGTGCCTCACAATTTGATTCGATTATCATTTAAGGTGCTACGATTTGATTATTCAATGATTATCACAATTTTCATGCATCTTTTTCCCCCATTCAGGATTTTTTTTCTCACTCAGACTACTTCATGCTAGTTATGAAGTAGGTATATATACAAGGTATATTTGTTGGTATCCATTAATTCAAGTAACCAAACAAATTAATTTCCTTTATCCTTTATTTCTGTCAAATCACCAAATAAAAAAACATGTAAAGATAATCAGTTACTTAAAAGCTTTTCCGTATCAAAAGAAATGCTTTTCAAATTTGTTTCAGGAAAACAAATGATATAAAGTGCCTTTTGAAATAAATAAGGCTTTAAAAATAATCCTTAGTGGTTTTCAGATTTCTGTACAAGCAGGTCTAATTTAAAAAACAAAAAATCTCATTCGGCTAATTGGATCGGAACCAACAAGCAGCTTGCTTTTTCAGAAATAATAAAGATACCCAAACAAACCCTTAATGGCAAGAATAAATCCCACAACAAACTAGAGATTTTGTTATCCACAATCAAAGCTGCTTTAAAAGAATATTCGGCAACAACTCTCATAAAACATGTGGAATTTGTGTTTTTAAATAAATGGTGGATGGGTAAAAGTACAAAAGGCATTAAATTATTCTAGGGCATGTAAGTGAAATGTGCAGCTACTCGTCATCATTGCTGTGTTCACCATCATTGCTGCTGTCATCAGTCTCAGGATTGTCAACTTTCAAGTTCTTGTGTAAGAAAAACGAGCTGGTCAACATGCTCTGAAAAAGGTTTGGATTTGCCCTTTCAGAGCTGCGGGGAAATTTTGATGATCCTTCCTCAATTGTTGGCTGGTTAGCAGTAACTACTGGTGGCTTCCTCTTCTCCAAACCAGGACGAAAATGTGTCAGGTGGTGTCGCATGCTTGCAGTGTTACTATGACATTTAATTCTGGTTTTACACGGCTTACAAATAATAAGAATAAGAATAAGGAAACCTTTATTTGTCCCGCAGTGGGGAAATTGCATAATGGAGTAGGATTTGTGAACGCCCTTCCCATCGCTATATTATAAAAGCCAAAATGCTTCCAAACACAAGTGTTTAAACCTGGTGAGTGAATCTCAAGCTCAGTAACTGTAGCCAAAGAGTTAGCTACCACCATCTGAGTTCCCCCGCTTCATTTCTTAAGGTGCCGGGCAGCATGTGGAACTTTTATTTTCATGCCGCACTCTGCGGGTGTGTCATTTAGTTATTATGGAAAAAACTGTTTTTGAACATTTATGAATCATTTTTGAATAGTCATGTGTCGCATCGTGATGAACCTAATAATTGGTGTATCTGCACATTTTTACTAAGAACCCACCCTTCACCATCAGGATCAAGAATGAGGGAGAGTTCAGCAAGCAGGAGGCCAGACAGGAAGTGTTGATGGCGAAAAGGGACGGAGAGCTCAAACATAGTGGCCACACCCTGGTCTTGCACCATACTGGAAAATGCTGAACTCTATTGATATAAGACATATTAAAAATGTTGAGAAGTATGTGAAAATATAATGTAAAAAAAAAATCAACTTTGGCAACAGGAACATAAGTAAAGCATGCTTAATATATTCCTGTGCAAGTCCTGATACATAACTATCGATAAACTGAAATTTACAGTTACACTGTGTTACATTGTGTTTTATAGACTGCTCAAGTACCTGTGAGGTGGTGGAAGAGGTAGAAGGGGAAGGGGATGCTGGAGGACTCAGAGTTGAGCAGGGTAAATTGAGAATGACATAATGCTCATGGCTGCAGACAATACGTATAAAATCCATCCTCAAAGCATTCAATGAGCTGGGATTTTGCGTTGTGTGTAACTTGTTAGCAATCTGTAAGACAGAAGTTTGTAGAACACAGTAACAAGATGAGTGGAACCATTGGCATGTTTTAAATTACAGAAAAATAAGAAGGAAATCAATGGGCACCTGCTTGTAGTAGGAACGAATGAGGTTAAACACAAAGCCCCGGTCCATCAAAGACAGCAGATCATTCAGGAAGAAGGCCAGACTGCTATTTAACCTTTCCACCAGCTCCACATCCTGGGGGAGGGAGATGAGTTTCAAGTGAGAAAGAAGGGACACCATTATTAAGAGTGTGTGAATGATACAAAAATAAACTAATAAAATAAATAAAGCAATAAAAGACTGAATTTTATATTTAATTCGACCAACATGTGATGAAAAGAAAAGGCAACATCCTAATTAATAGGAATATTGACACTATGGTAATTCTTTACTGTTCAAAGTACTCAGATGATTGCTAATCAGTGGATTGACAGCATTTAATTTCTTCAGTGTGGTGTTGCCTTGAGGTGTCTTTACCTTGTGGCATCGGCTGGCAATGTCTGCACTGATGGCACACACAAGTGCTGCAATGTCATCAACAAAGCGATCCGGGAAACGCTGACGCCTGGGAACTTCCAGTTTAGAGGTCAGGAATAAGTGATGAGCCATGCTCTTAGTCTGTAGATGTGGTGTGAAAATGAAAACTTCATGACTCAGTGAAAAAATTACTCTACTTGTTTTATTTTCTGACTTTGCTCGATGCTCTGTATAGTGTTTAAACAGTCAAATTAAATTCATATATTTAACATAGAAAACTGACCATTAGCTGGAAGAAAAACCAAGACTGCTGCAGTGCTGCTTCTCTCACTGTACTGGTACTGACCACCCACTGTAAGGCCAGCTCCTCATGGAGCAACTAAACATGAACAAATACAGGAAGTTTTAGCTCACATGAGGAAAATCTTTAAGAATCTAATTCAACAATTATGAGTAATGTGGTGTTTATTCTCATTCTCAAAACACAAAAACACTTTGAGGATGTAGCAGAAGCATTGATTAATTACGATAACCACAAAAACTCTTCCAATATACCACTACAGGAAGCAATTTTTTTACACCAGCTCACAAAGTGATTGTAATTGCAATTAAAATGTAATGATGAATGGTGAATGAGTTTGCACCCACATGTTGTTAGTTTGGAGTAGAGAAACTTTCAGTTTGTTTCAGTTTTACCTTCTTAGTAATCTGCCTTGTGGGAACTGAAAACAAGGCCACGGTGTCCAGAAAGGCAGACATGCGATTGCAGCTGCGGTCGCTTGCCTGACATGAAGTGATGGTGAGGTGAACACAGAGATGAGGAAAGTGATGTGAAAATGAGTGAATAGGAATGAGTGGATGGCAAGAGAAGTGTTTATGAATTCTGTTGAGGCTAGTAAGGAATCTACTGAGCTTCATGCAGACTTTTCTTAATCAAACACTAAACACGTGGCTTATTAAGCAACAGAAGGGACATATTTTTGGACTGATGGAAAAGACGCAGTCACTGATGAAAAGATGTGACTGTTACGATGAGGTTAGTAGACAGTGAAACAGAGACACACAAGCACTGAGAAGTGGGATAAGAAATGACCCATGTGAAATGATCAGAAGCTGTGCATGATGAAGATGGTGAAGGATGTGGAGATGAAGCTGAGGAGGAAGAGGGATTTGGCACCTGCTTGAGCTCACAGCTGGAGTTTGGGTTCCGGCGAAGCACAGATCTGGCGCCCCCAGGGGCATAAGCAGAGTTTACCCAGGAATGGGAGCGGTCAATGCCCTGCCATAAGCCACCAGACACACACGAGAAATGCACCAAAACAGTGTGGCAAGAGGCAAGGACATAGTGAGTAAAGGGAGGGAAGCAATCACACAAGATATTACAAGGGAGAAGGGTTTGGGAAGAATCAAAAATAAAGGACACAACAATGGGAAATAAGGAAGGAAAAACGGCAGGTTGGGAAGAACAAACTGGAGGAACTAAGAAACACAGGGGACAGAGGCAAAAAGCATAATTGCATTGACTAAGCTCTGTGATTAACTGATCAAACAGTAAACTGAGTTTACTGAATTAGCTGTGAAAACTCAACAGAATATCATGAAATAAAAATGATACTGTTTTAGGAGAAATTAGAAATATGGCACAAGAATTATAACAAAATATAAAACCATAGCCTGTCATTTATTGCTAGTCAAAGAACACAAGCTAAAACTAAGACATTTGTGGATATAACCTACGTTCTTAATTACTTTTATCACTTTCAAGAGGACTTTTACAGAAAATTTGCAACTCACCTTGGTTCCTATGATTCTCTGGACCTCCTCATCAGGAGAAACTGGTGTGGTAGCCAGATCAGGATTGGAGTTGCTAATACTCTTTGAACGGGATAGGTACAGACTGCTTGGACGGGCTGTTGCTTTTGATAAAGTAGCATACTGCATTGGCATCTCATAGGATTGGTTGGCTGCTACTCAAGAGATGGAAGGAGCACAGAATAAACACATATTCTTGTAAAAAGAAAAAAAAAGCTTTCCATTGTCTAGTCAAAGCCCATTTTTACTGCTTCTTATTGTACTGTTTAATCTGGTGGCTCACCTGCTGGGGGCATTGCAGGTTCTGCAGTGGGCAGGCGAAAACAGTAATGTATGTAAGATGCCAGCAAATTGTTGCGGCCATGCTGGTCTTGATTTCCTTCCAGATTTTTGTGAATCTGATTGACCAACAAGGCCATGGCTTCGAAGGCAGCCCGGCCAAGGTTCACTACAGATAATATGTGAAAGAGAGAGAGGTATGAGGCTTGAAAACCAGAGGCTACCAGGATACTTGTCCACATTGAACCAACTGCAAAACACAGTTTAACTAATTTAATAAGTGTTCATATGGAATCTGTCTGTATGTAAGACATAAATAGATTTGTTCTCAAAGTGATCATGTTCTGAAAATATGAATCATGTTATTAATTCAAAAGGGGATCATTTTTATTTACATCTTGCTTCCATAACAAACACTTTAAATCCCTGGAAGCTTGCTCACCAATTTGACCTGCAATGACTGGAGGGTAGACAATGAGCTGAATGAGTTTGTTCAGCAGCTGATGCAGAAACCTGACACAGGTGTCCAGTAAAGCTCCTCTCAACGCAGCCATGCTGGCCTTCAGCTCCCCCTCCATGTTTGCCTCAGTTATGATGACATCCTTAAGACGGAAAGGAAAGGAATACTCCTCCAGAACATACACCAGAGTGAAGAACTTATCCAGGTGGGGGTCCTACAGGGACAACCACAATACAGACTCATTTCCAGTACTATGTGAACTTGGTTAACTGTGATTTGGCAGAACAGTTTTTCTCAGGCCGGCCTGAGAATTCATAAAACAATTAAAACCAGATTTAGTCAGTGATATTTCAAACAGAATGAAGAACTGTACAAACTAAAACCTAGAAAACTGTAATTTACTATTGTAATTTAAAATATAGGTAAATACCCTTGGGTTTTCAATGTCTCATCTGTCAGAAACATGACGTCCAGTTGTTTTTTGGTTCCTTAAACTAAGTATAGACATTCTCATTCATGTTACATGAAAATGAATGGCTATATTTATCACTGTAATTATCAGAGTTCTACCAGACAGTTTAATACTTGGGGCTTTCACATAGCACATGTGACACCGCAGCATAAGAACTGTATTTGTTTTTGTGTGTGCATACCTGAGTGTGAACTGAGGAGGCTGCTGTCACCTCAACATTAAACACTCCTTTATGATTATCCACCCACTTCATGCCTGGAAGCTGAACCTGCCATGATGTGACATCCATCTATTTAATACTCAATCACATAACAAAAGAGTGTGTGATGGCAGACCAATCGGGATTCACACAGACTGCAGAAAAACACTTACATCAGGGGTTAGGACAGAGTAGCTAGGTGGAGGCTTTTCCACAGACACAGGCAGACTGAAGGACCCAGTGCGCAGTCTGCCATGCTGCATCAAAGGGATCCACTGAAATGAGAAAAAAAGAGGTTATCTCTAGTAGATATCAAGACAACAGGAATGACAACTTAGTATGTTGATTTAAAAAAAAAATTAAATGAAACATACAGCACACTCTCTTTTTCAAAAGCTTATAGTTTCATGAGGTATTATTAAAGTGTCTGTTATGATTTGGCTGAAGTACCACAGAGAGAGTAAGTACCAGTGCTCCCTTTCTAAATTAATTTCTAGCACTGTCCATAACTGTTTCTATGAGGTGGGTTAAGCCACCTGACTCTACTTGTTTGGGTTGTATATTATATAAAATCTTTTCTCTACTTTCGGTCTACCACACAAATCTAAATTTACCAAAAAAATTATATTCGATAAGCCTTGAAGTAGGTGCTTACTATTTGAGAATGCACAAAGCAACTAGTCTGAGAGCATACACTATAAACAAAGATTAAGCAAATACCCCAAGCTGATAGAAATATACTTGGCCATTATTTTTCTCAAATATTTCTGTTGTCTGCAGTTTTGTCAGGCAGTTGGTAATGATTCCTCTTTTCAGCACAAATGCATTGTGAATCATGCGTTGAACAAGGCCGGATTTTTAAAACGGTACAGAAACATGGAATTGACAAAACTTCCAGATGGCTGTTAATGGATGAGCTAAGAATTAGTATTTTGCACATCAGCTCAGTCACCCCATGCTTCTCTGCTGGTCCATAAATATGTGTTTTGCTTAAGATTTTACCTTTTGTAACATTGGAGCTGCTATTGCAATTTATGATGCAAAAAGTTAAAGAACGCCAATTAGAAACTAGATTTCCTAATCAGGATATTGAACAAAAACAAATTAATGACAAACTGTTACATATGGTAGATCACTTTCTTATGTGACCTACTGTATATACCTGCTGTTAAAAACAAAGTGAAAAAGCAAAAGTAAATAACTTTTGACCTCTTACTTCTGAAGCAAATGCAGTTTCATTAGAAGTTGAAGTTGGGTGGAAATAAAGAATGCCTGTCTGAACTGCCCAGTGAATGAGATTGGTGGAAACCAATCATGTGCCAGGATTGTGTTTTTCTTTTTCTGAGCGTTAAAGATGTCGCAACTTGAGTTTATTCAATTAAATTCTCTCTACACTTGTAGTGAATTTTTATCATATTTTAATGTGAAACAACATAGTGTACTCACAGTGTAGCCCACAGGGGTCTCCATTGGAGTGTTTTGCTTAGGCTGACAGCTGATGTGGTAGAAGGTGAAAAGAAGATGGTGGTTGTCTGTCAAATTGGCAGGTATCTTCATCTTTATCTCCTCATAGAACTCAGGAGACCTTGTGAGCAAGAGTTGAAAAAATGTTTAACAAAAAAAAAGAATAAAGGATAGTTTGACAGTCTAAGACTGTGCTGAGAGGTTACGAGCCTTACTTGTTGTGGTAGATGACAGGGGTATACGCCTCCTTCATGAACTCAGCACTACTTGACTTTCCAAAGATAACCTGCTCAAAGAAGCAGAGGAATTAATGGAGTTTCTCATGACCAACAGAAGGTACCCTTGACATTATCATAATTACTGTCAACTATCTAATAGTTCTTGCTTTAAAGTTCATTTATAAAACTGTGATGTGTGTAGCTCAATGTGGTACATACGCTCTTCAAAACTCTGTAGATTTTATTTTAAAACCAACATTTACTTATTTTTCTATCTTCTAGTGCTGCAGGGCATGTGTGTTTTGGCATGGCAAAGGAAATCTTTATATTACGTACCACTTTTTAAGAGCCACTGTGCACCTTACATTAACTATTTGAAAAAAAATTTGCAAAAAATGAAACAGAACCTAAACATATTACAAACAAAATGTTACAAAACAAAACAACTATTTCTTTTGTTGTAGCTGGGTTTAATTTTCCTGAGAACATTGTATCACATGATCACATGATTGTTTTTGACTGTAACTCACTGGTAAAGCTTGACTGGGGTCCTCTGCTGCCATGAACTGAACCTTCACAGCAATATTCCTCACTGAGCCCTGACGACTGCTGAAGTTCAGACTTTGTGGGTAAACATAAAGCAGGTTCCTGAGAGTTCAAATGATGTAAGACAAAGGAGAAACAGAGGGGAGACAACAAAATTAAATCTTAAAAATTGTAAACCTACAAAACCACATGTGATTTTTTTCTTCCTTTTACTTCCTATTGTTTAGCAATTTTATCAAGATTAGTTACTTTGTGTCAAATACTACTGATAAATATAGTTAGTTTCACAAAATAAATTCACATGTAAAGACACGCAAGGAATGTTCTAATACTGGATTCACAAGGTGAAAGTCACCAACTCCTGTCCAAGTTAAACAGCAGAGGTAACTATTGTTCACATATTGAAACAGCTGACTTTAGTCATGTCAAAGAGCACTGACTCAACATGTCAGTAAAATTAAAACTACAGCAAATCACACCTACTTTATTATTAAATAAACTGCTGCTGGACTTTTTTTTCTTTCAAATGCATGTATGTATGTTGCAAGAGTCCATGACCTCAATGACAAATTTAGAATTTCAAAGGGTTAATTTTCAAGAGCAGGTCACTGAGATTGAAGCCATGCACTAGACCTGTGATCGAACCACAACTGAGCTAATGTTTTACCACGGGATTGCATGTGCAGTCTCTATAAAAAGGTGCACAAGCCACCTACCAGATCAAACCAACAGCCAATGATACTTCTGCACAGAGACAGGAATGCTTATATTTCAACTTTTAATTCTAAGTTTGCATAAAAATATCAGTCAACTTTTTACTGCCTTTATACCTAAAAAAAAACATATCTTAAATCTTTAAACAGCTGAGTGGTCACAGTGGGAGATGGCTATCAAAATGATCTGGAGCCTGTTTTTGCTGTGTGTGGCTGGGAGTTTAAGAATTCTCCATGCAGGTCCAATCAGGAACTTCAGCAAAATGGAAGACAGAGCTGCACCACAGGAAGAAGTCAATCTGCTAATGTATGGTGCCATACAGCTGAGTGGATCTCTTAGCCATGTTTATGAAACCACTAGTGCAAAGATAGAAAAAATCCACCAGACTTTAAAGAAACATGAGGAGACTTTCCAAAAGCTGGAGAATCAAGTTGAGCAGGCTGCAGAGGTGAAGAAAGAGATAAAAGTAGTGATACAACTGCTCCAGGTAAGAAAACAGTTAAATATGTATACAGTGGAGTCTCTTTGTAAAGCTGAATAGTTTCATTATTAGAAGACAGATAATCTGTAAGGAAAACATCCTGAAGCAGAGGAATGTTGATACTGTGTGTCAAGTGAGGGCCCCATCAGATAATGCTTTAGTAGACATAACAAAACAGTTCTTCAGTGATTTGCAAAAACATAATGATGTCTGCTTTAAATTTTAAATTGAAGTATTACCACTATTACTTTTGTAAGATTGAATTTCATCACACTATTCCTTGTCTTACTGTATTTTTCTGCTGTACATGAATAAGTCATATGCTTTTATTGAAGATAAGGGATTCAAGTTTGTTAAAGAGCTGAATGTTACTTTTAATGGGCTAGGGAGCTGCCAGCTGCATTAGGACAATTGTTAAGGAAAAAATAATATGACCAGATGCTTTTTTTAATAGGATGAGACAACCAATCAACAGTCTCAGACCCTGAAGACTAAGGAACAACTGAACAGCATAGAGAAGGATGAGGCAGGACTGCAGACAAAAGTGAAGAGATTGGAGATGTACGTCAACTCTGTACTTGCAATCAAGGAGCTGCAGGTAACAATAAGATGAAACTCTCTAAATGGTCACAACTGACTTCTTACCACACATGTCTGATAAATGATCATTTTTCACTTTCTTTATGTTTGAATATCAATAAATGAGTGATTGTAATTTCATTCCTGCTTCTAGGGAAAAGCAGAGGAGTACTCCAAAGTTCTTCAAGATTTACAGCTCTTGTCTGAGTTCCATAAAGAGATTATTGAGACTCAAAATGAAAAGCTGTCCAAACTGGAGGAGATGGTAATTCATTTGTTCTAGAAATTTATTTTTTTTCTGATGACAATTATTTTCTTTAATTCACCTTTGTTTAATAACCTTTGTTTTTCATTCTTATTTTAGATTGATGCTATGGCATAATCATTTTAAGATGCACTACTGATTTACCACTGTTCTGACTGAGGGTAGTCCATCTGGATCTCAACTCCTTAATGTCACTGCACTCCCTTCTAAACCTGCTGTTCTGTAAATCAGCTGTATTACTGTTTTGTATTTTGTTAAAAGACTGAAGCGTTTGGTTTTTTTTTAATGATGCTTTTATTTTATTCTCATGTAATATTTTTGTATCTTTTATATCTTCACTTTGATTACAGCATTTTAAAAAAAAAAAGATCCATAAAAAATGTGATTATTAAATTATAAAGGACCATGTTTCACCAAACAGCATATATAATATGGGAAGTATACAGTTTTATCTGTAAATGCATACAATACTGGGAAAAACTATTTTACATGTTCGCATATTTATGTATTTTGGTGAACAATAAATATATATTTTGATGTTATACATCCCTTTGTCCTCTTTACAAACACAAAAACACATGAAGGCAGGAAAAAAAAATCTGCCCTTGTTTAAAAAAAAAAAAAAAAAAAAAAAATCAATAAGCACATACATGGTGATGTGTACATGCAGTAACTGGGTCAATGTGTATTTGCTCTACAGGTCTGTTTGCTGTTTGTGTGTGAAATATTAATAGTTTAATGCTCACCTGTAGGTGGTGTGTGGTGTGTATACATAGCGAGCAGGAAACTCCAGCACCTCTTTGGTAGGGCGAACACGCAGGTCTGGATAAGGCTTCACATGAAGAAGCTCTGGCGACAAACAGTAATGAGGCGAGTCTGGCGCAGGAGAAATGTCAATCTTCAACTGAGCTGAAGGACAAAATAAATGAGGGAAACAAAAGCCAGACATAAAAGAAAAAAATTAACTGGAAATCATCAATAAACCTTTCCATATTCATCTTCTTTTCAACCTTTATCCTGTTCAGGGTCACAGGAGGCTGGAGACTATACCACTGATCATTGGTTCAGAGGCACCACACACCCTCGACAGGTCACCAGTCCATCACAGAGATAAACAACAAGGCAATCATGCATGCTCACACTTACTTATAAAGGAAGCCTTACTACCCAGACAAACTCCAAAACGGCACAGGGGGTACATGCAAAATCCACACACAAAGGCCCCTGCTGAGATTTGAACTCTTGCATGACTGCACTGCTGTTCTTATGTAAGAATACAAACAATCTCAAATAAATATCTTAACTATGAGTCCCCCGTGTTTACCTGTGACAGGCCTTAGTCGACGCAGTACAGAGGATGGCCTGCGCATATCTGCCAGAAACTTGTACAGGTCCTCGTCACTTAGTCTATCCCCCTCCTTGGTATAGACAAACAGAGAAACAGAGTTTGCGCTTTTAATACATTTGGAAAAAATCAAGCAGAATAGACTTTTTATGTTCATGTAAAATGTGTCCTCTCTACAACCTTAATACTTCAGCATGACTCAACATGTGGGTTCTGACCTTTTGGCTTAACACATGGACACTCTGTGGTCAAATATTGCATATAGATAGTAGTGAATTAGACTACATGTGTATGCTAGGTTGCAAATGAGGCTTTTGAAATGTTGGCAGCAGCAAGAGGTGCATTCAGCAGGCATCAGGAAAATGAGAAGACCATAAGTGGATGGTTTAAATATACATCTAAGATTAAAAATGCTGTGTTGAACATATGTTGCACTGACAGGAATATGTCATGAATAGAGCATCATTACAACTGAAACGCATAAGGTAATGACAGGGAAGTACTTAACCACTATTTAGTTGAACCACCTTTAGCTCTGCTTATGGCACACATTTGTCATGGCTACATTTCACCATGTTTATTTTAAGTCACAACATATTTCCATCCAGTTTCATTAATTGTTCACTAAGATTTTGTAAGGATGAACAGTTGGACTGCTGCATAAGGTTTTCTACTGGAATTGTTATCTTGAAACAATCTTATACCATCAACAGAGAAAAAAAATTCTAATGAAATTGAAACCTTGAATTCAGTGTAATTAGGTAGTCAGCTGAACTCATTTTTAAAAAGAAAGTAAAACATGTCTAAAGAGTAAAAAGCTATGCACTGGATCAGTTAAAGTGAAAGAAGCAGCTGAAACATATGACTGCTGCAACACTTTTTTGGGAAGTCTTTGCCTATTTGCTGTGTTTAAATATATACAAAAAAATGGCAGTTAAATTGTTGATAGTGATTTCACATCAGGAATCTAAAATATATTAATTCAGTTGGCTATAAAGCCAAACTGGAAACCCTCAAAAGTAACATGACTATTTACTTCCTCTGTGACTGGAACTTTTTTTTTTTTAAGACTGGTGTATAACCCTATTTGTCATAAAAACACTGGCATTTCAAACTGGGTACCATGTTGGCTTTGTTGCTATGTAGAGTCTGACCTGTTTGAAGAAGTTAGTCACAGTCAGTGTAGCTGGACGGAAAGTGGCAAAATTACACATCTCATCCCCAATGCTCATCCTCTCATAGCCCTTCTTTTTTCTTTCATTCCAGGTTCCGTGGCCCTTTCGCTCTATAAGAGGGACAAACCACATTAAACTAGAAAGACACTTTTGTTGGCTTAAACTGGTGACAGCTCTTTTCTCATGAGAACCTAAAATAATGATTTTTTTTTTAAATTACAACTTCTGGGGTTAACAGTACCAGAGTCGGAGTCTGGATCTGAACGATCTAGACCTCCCACACTGCTGACGATATTGAGGAGGTGAATGGCCGTCCAGGCAAAAGGCATCCGATAACGACCAAGACGGCTACAGGACTGTTCTGCCTGAAGACGCAGCTTCTCCAACTTTTCCTTATGCTGGGGTGGAACATGAAATAGAAAAATATTCTCAATAGATGTTGAACAACCTAAAATGCGGTTCTGGGCAGAGAAAATCACAGACAACAGCTTAAAACACATTCCAGTTCCATTACCTTAGAAGAATCAGACTCCTTCATGACCATGTATGGTTCACAGCATTCACCAATATCACCTTGCTGAAGCACTTTTTCGAGCTGTAACACAATTAATACTCAGAATTGTTAACACAAAACCAATTACTTGATCAACAGAAATATCTACTCTTGAGTCAAGAAATAAATTCTAAGTGTCTCTACCTTAATGACCAAGAAAATATCAGCAGAGGGGTATGTAATGGAAAAAATGGCAGAACGGGCCAGCGTCGATATGGCTACTGAGGGTGTATGAGGTTTGAGCAGTCCTTTCATTTGATCCGAATTTAGGTCAAAGTAAAAATTTTCAGAGATCTGTTGGAGAAAAGAACAGTTTGAAACAGTAAAAGGAGGGGAAAGAAAAATGATAATGGAAATGTACATAAGAGCATTTAATTGAATTTTGACTCTGTGATCTTAACTGTAAAACCACTTAGGCCTTTTTGAGACAAGGGTAATTAGATTAGAGTATGAGCTCACTATTATGTAAGTGGTTTTACAGAGTGTATCAGTACTGATCGTAAGAATAGTCATAAAAAGCATGCTTGGACCAACGCACACACACAAAATACACATGTACACATTTATATATATACCTTTTTCTTTTCCTTAATATCATAAAGGGCAAGCGACCCAAATATAGGCTCAATTTCAATTTCAAACCTGAAAAATACAAATAACACACAAATGTCCAAAAAGGAGTTCACTTGGGTATATTATACAATAATGTTAGTAACAATAACAACAAGGGAATCGGGATGTGTATGTGAGCCATTATATTCCATATATTCCTCACTTCAGAGACAGACATTTGACCATGATCCTCTGGCCACAGTGCTCCTTGGGCACTTCAGGTAAAGAGCATCTCTCTACTGCTTCATCCTGCCACAAAAGAGTCACACACCAAGTCAACATTTGGACAGATGCCATGGTAACACAGTGGTAAGTAGATGGTAATGTGCACACAGAGAGAAAGAAAGACGGATGGAATGAGACAAAGAGAACATTGAGGAAAGAAAATACGGAGTTCACTTGATTTGTCCAGATCTGCACATTCACTTTATGGGAAATTCAATGACTAAATGGGAACTACACATTAAAACATTTTTTGCCAGAGTAGTCAGTTAAGCACTTTTATCTTAATGATTCATTTAATCTGTGTGATAAATGCTGTAAACCATGTTCCTTCTGGATTTAAGTTGATAGAATTAAGTTTGCAAAAGACTTCAAAACTGACTTGGTTCAATATGGAGATGGAATATTTGATCTCAAAGATTTTTTGTCGTTGCCTATGTTGCTTTCCTCCATGCTAAGTAGTTGCATCAGCATTTCCGTAAAAAGCATATCAGTAAAAGAACCTATCATCATCTACATAGCTCCACATCTGTACTGCTTTTGAGAGCCTCCATATTACCAGAATAATCTGTTTCTAGTCTGAGATCTTGAAGTTGTGCAGTACAAAGTAAGCTTATACAAGCATAACACAAGGATCCTAATATAAGACAGAACTGTCAAATTATGACTGTGTGGGTTTTGGTCTGCTAACAAAGGTGAATCACATCAAAGCAAAAAATATGAGCTCTCATTTAGCATGAGCAGAGATAAATGCTTGACGATCATCTCACCCACAAGTTCTGCATCATTTTATGTCACACAGCACATTAACAACACGTAAAAAGCCAACTCTAATCCTCACAAAAACTCTGGATTCAATGCATAAAGCTCAATTAACACCATAAGAATGATCTAATAATTACAAAAAGTAGATAAAATGAGAATATCTACTTATATGGTGGGCTGTTTAATACAGACCTCATCAGGAGGAGGGTACAAGCCAAGCAGGTCACTGTGTCGCCCCTGCAGGCGAGCCTCAGTATTACGACGGTCCATGTCCTCTGCAGCTGTTCGTTCCAGCACAGATGGAAGCAGAGCGTCTGGGGAGGAGTTCTTCAGGTCAAAGATGCTAGAGGCCCAGCTACCCCTGGGAGTCTCATCGAGGCTTACTGACCGCCGCTTTGCGTCATCCTAAACAAACAAAGTAGAAGGATGAGATCATCTGCTTTTCTTTTTCCATCCCAGGAACATATGTTATAAGAACAATATGATACAGAGCTCTTTACCTTGTTACCCATTTAATATGATCCATGAGGAGAATAAGTAATGGACAAGGAACAAAGTAGATCCACTTATCCATTAAGGATGCTGACTAGAACACAACTCACACTGCTCTTCCCATCACAACAGATAGACATCATCTCAATTTTGATCCAGTCATGAAATGTTGTAAAGTTTAAGGGGAGTAATTGCTTTTAAACTTTTACTCATAGCAACACTTAGTCTGGCTTAATGAGCCTAAATTGACTGTCTGTCCATTAAGTGTTTAAACCAGAAAATCATTTAAACATCTCCATATGCTACCTGGTCATCCTGGCGCTCAGCAGCCTCATCCAGTTCAAAGGTCTGTTTGACCAGTCCCCGATGTCTTTCCTTCTGCCTCTCAGAGTTGTGAGGGGTGTATATGGTACTGTAGTGGTGGTATCTAGAGAGAAGAAAAACAAACAATGCAACTATCAATTATGTGACATGAAAAAGTGGCTTATATTATTTACAGATAAGATGCTGTGGGTTAATTCAACCACTTACTTTCTCTGAATGACAAGCCAGTCATCTGTGTAGACTGCCAAGGCATCTCTCACTCTGGGATCCAGTGAGCTGCTCAGAAAAACACATGAATAATTAAGCAAAGGAAGTTTTTAATATTTATGCTCATTTGATGTCAAAGAGATCAGCTTTGTTCCTATCTGTAGTGATGTTTATCCTCCATTATGTTGAATTTAATACTCATGTGTGGTAATGTAAAAAAAAAAAAAAACCAGCAGCAAAATTATAAGAATGAATTAACCAGTTGCAGTTGAACTTACTCCTCCTCCTCAGGCAGAGGGGGCTCCAGAGTAGAGCACTCTTTTTCTTGCTGGAGGAGGTCCAGATCATCATGGGGGAACTCCATTAGCTGTCTGAGGGGGCCGGGGTCCACTCCAGGAGGATGACTGCTCACATACTCCTCAAAGTCCACAGGCTCAACCACCTCCGTTAGAGGCAACTGCCAGTCAGCATTAGATTGTTAGATACACCAAACAATGACATGACCAGTGTGACACAGAGAAATCAGATCAGCTAGATGAGACAGATTTATATAGCAGATTACAGGAAGGAGACACACTGCCAATACCAAAGACCACTATAGGTTTTCTGGCATTTATACAACTGATAAAAAAAAGTAATATTATTTTGTGGCCTTTGATAGGGATAATATTATCTTTATAGCTGTTAGGTCCCACATCTCAGTAGTCCCCACGGCACGCATCTACCTCCATCTGTGCCAGATCCAATGCAGAATCTGCCAAATGCAATGCTACTAACAGTCAGTAAACGTGAAAGCACAGAAGCTTTTCTACAAATTTAGTTTGTGTGAGTTTACTTATAACCTATTTCAGCTAGTGGACTTTATTTGATTCACGGATTTAATTTGATAGGAAGCTAGGTCTATTGGAAGTTCAGAAAATGTTTAAAGGTACACAGACACAAGCATAGGTATACTTAGGCTTGGACATCCTTGGCAGTAGCATCAACTATATTATAACTTGCCAAAGATCTCAAGACAGGAGAAATTTAAAAGAAAAGATAAATAATCCAAAGAAATAATGGAAAGTATATATTCACTCACAAACAGGCTCTGTTTTTATTTCTCTGTAGGATTTTTTTTTTAATACAAGCAGCATCTGTTTCCCACTACCTGCCATCAGCCTATTTTGTACACCACTACAAAGGGAAAAAAGAAGAGCAATACAGAACATTGAGTGGTAGCTTGGTTGGGTTGTGGATATGAAGTTGTTTCTTTTTTTTCCTGAGGCAAAGAGGTACAAGCCACCTCTTGCCTTGCGAGACAGGTTGGAGAGAATGTCCCCTGTTACTGTTGCATGGCAGTGCTTCATCTGCCAACTTGGTGAAGGAGAAGGAGCTCTATCTGGCTAGTCTTGCTCAGTTCTAAATTGTTTTGATAACAAGGCTCAAGATGTATTAAAACAAGTATTTCCAAATAACTGCTTTATTTTCTGCTTTAAACTCTTTACATGACATTAAAAAGCTGACAATAAATGAATGTAATAATAATAACAACAATAATAATGTGTGTGTGTGTATATATATATATTCAAATTCTGCTTTGTGTTTATTATGACATGTGTTCTTCATCTGTAGGAGAGCAATTGCTTCCTCCTCTTAGTGTGTAACAAAGTTACTTTTGAAGTAATATCAAAGTCATGCTGGTGTTGTCAAAGGGGTTATTTGAGTAGCTCTAACCAGAATTTGTTACGTTTACAGTGGATATTTCAACGTTTTCTCATTAAGTTTGATGAATGCAACATGTTCCAAAAGTCACTGGGTACTCATTTTAAATAATTGGGAAAATCAAACTACAGTAATCATGATTAGTTTTGGGTTTTTTTTCCATAATGAAGCAACCCTATGTTTTACTTTTTAATAATTTGGGGGAAAATATCAACTATTGGTTAAAATCCAAAAATTTGTTATTTTTTCCCCAAAACCCTAACAAGCATCCCTGTTTACCAAAATCCTTGACATGACAAACAAACATTTCCAAAACTCAGCACCTTATATATTTACCTCCCTAGTGTGCATTCATGCTGAAAGGCTTACCTGGCTATCAAAACAATACAGGTGACCAAAAAGAGTAAAAATATAGGTTGAAAGCCATCTTCCCCCTATATAAATCTAAACTAACTCACAAAATTAAAAGCCATCTACTTCAAGGTCTTACTTATTGAAACTTCAAACCTGTGGGCCTATAATTCTTGCTAGTTAAATGCAGGGTTACTCACAGGGTGGTGGTGTCCTCCTCGCTTCTTAGACAGCTGGGGGGAGCCATAGTCTCTGGACACTTGTTTTCTGACCTCTGCAGCAACAGTCCTACATGAAAGAAAGAATTGTTATTCACAAATTAAACTAAATTTGAATAAAACCTGAAGGCAAAAATAATAAATTAATTACTTGGCCTAAATGTTAAGTATTTAAGAAAAATAACATTTAAATTAATATATTTGTGTGGATGCACAAGTCTCAACTTACAATATCAATGCAGGCATTTTTGAAATCTTTACTTACAAAGATTACGATTTTTGGGAAGTGAAATATCCAAATCTGTTTTCAAGGTTCAGTTGATAAGTTTCAGACGTATCCCATATTATCTACAAAACACTTTTCTTATTACACAGTTTTCATTTTGTCCCATTTGTATCAATGCTGAAGGGCAGCAGCTGCTCTAAACAGAGACTTAGATCTTGCAGAGAGGTAGTGAGTTGGCTAAGAAGAGCAGGCACAGAGCCAGACTGCTGTCCCTGGTTGTTAAAGACAGACAAAGCAGGGGAAAAAAAAAATCACTCACAGAGATAGCAAGCAGCTGCTCCTTTAGATCCACAAACTGCCTGTTTCTCCCATATACACAGCTGCAAGGGCTTCAACAATTCCATCACAACTACTTACTTACTTCATAACTTCCTGCCATTAAAACAAAACTACTGTTATGACAAATAGAAAGACATATTACCTCTCTTCATGTTCTAAGATATAAGAAAGTTGTTTTTTCTTTGTTTTTGACAGATATCTCAGGATATTTTTAAATATTTAATAAGCCAGCACTGTGGGTTTGGCAACTTGAAAACTACACTTCTGCACATTTCCATCTAAAACAGGAAAAAGGAAAGCTAACCACTGCAAAAGCAATAGCCAAAACGGCCTTTCCCACCCTTTCCTGCATCCGGCAAAAAACAATGGTGTTGGACCCACAAAAACAAGAGAATCTGAAGAATGCAGTGGGGGAAAAAGAATAGCCCTTTAGGACGTCTTATGGTCTACCATGTGATGCAGACTACACTGAGCATCACACTCAAGTAATCAGTGTTTTACTGGGGTGAGAAACTATTCACTGTCAATATATTGACAAGAATATGTCAACTTGTTTGTTCCATAGGAGGAAGTTATCTGGTTTAGAAATGAAAAGGTGCTTCTCAATTAAAGACACTAAGATTGATGGAGAAAGTAGAAAGTGACATGTTATAAAACATCGAGCACTATGGAATATACATACATACATATATTTATAGATAGATAGATTATGTAAAGTAACAAAAAGAAGGAATCACTTGGATGAAAATACCTGTGCATCCAAATGCAATATGCTATTTCAAGAATGAGCTAGAGGCTTTAACGCTCTTGAAAAGTAACCGAAATGTAACAGTTTAATTTTTTTTTTTTAAAGTGGATTTGCAGTCCACTTTTGATGGGGAGAACCAGTTTACAACATGTAAAAACAGGTTGGTACAATGTTAAAACGAGGCGTTCACACGACAAGAAAATACAACAGCACTTTAGCGTTATTTAGTATTACTACATTTTAATACTCGAAAATAGTTACGTTTAAACTCCAAAACCGCAGAATAGTTTTGTTTTATCCATGTAGCCCCTGAAAACAATGTTCACACGATTCGACAATGTGTGATCAACAGCCCATTACAGTGGCGAAAGTATCAAAGCCTAATTATTAAAAGAAAACTGACTAAATAAAGCCGTGGTTCTTTACATTTGAGTAAAATAAATTAATAAAATGTAGTACAGTATACTTGTACTACATTTAACGGTTAACATCTCGGCGTACCTTGTAAATCCTAGCATACTTGCTATGTGTACATACGGTCCAGCAGGTCAGTGCCTCGCGAGCGGCGCGCGAGCAGCCGTTAAAGTAAGTTATGTTTCCGACTCACCGGTTGATTTTATGAGCAAACGCCCTCCTCTCGCTTGCTGTCGATGTCATTTCTTGTCCCCCATGTAAAAGAAAGTCTTCGAAGTCAAAGTGAAAGTACTCTACTGTCGCCGCGGCTTGGCTCGCTCGCGTCTTGTGTTGGGATGCAGACTCTCAGACTTCCTTCTCCACACCAGGACCAGACAAGGATCCTCCTTGTTGCTCCTAGCGGCCGGGAGCAGAAGCGGCCATGACTGTGAAGTAAGCGCCAACACTACTATCACACATCCGGTTGCACGTCAAAATAAAACACATTAATTTTGTACGTTACAGACTCACACGCAACGAAACGAGACAATCTTTCTGCCATATGTCCAACAGCGTCATTTTAAATATGTAAATTATTTCAAATGACATTTCTTTGTTTTTCAATCTACTGTCGCAATGGGAATGTTCACCTCATTTCCGGTGTTACATTCTTCCACGCAAGTTTGACAAATCTTTAGGGCGGTTGTCATGCCCACCAAATACTCAGGGAGAGATCTCACCTGACCGGTCTACAGTAATCTGACAATAGCACATATCCACCTCAGTTTAGGTTTCGCTAGTTTCAGTTCTTTATGAAATATAGGAAGCGAACAAACGGCGTTTCATTACTGGTTACTCTCACGAATCTTTTGTCTTGTTTTGACTATGACTCTCTTATTCGATTAAATGGGGAATAAACAAAGTTTAGTACTCTTGTGATTTGTTACCAGTGTTTCATTTTTAAAAGAACTGTCATTATGGTGGATGTTACGCTTAATAACGTTGATAAAGAAACTTATTACTCAAATATCCCGAGGCATGCCCTCTAATTTCTATACTAAACAACGAAGCGTGTCATACAAAATGTCGCCAGAAGATAGAGCTGTTTACCATGTTTGGGGGAAAAAAACCCGAAAGCTTTGTCTCAACATTGATTGTTTCAGGTTTTGATTTCAATGTTGACTTTTCCTCAGCTGTTTTATTTACTGGATATCATCTAATGTGCCTTAGTATTATATCAGGGAGCTCTCTGACACGTTCATATTTTTAAAGGCAAAAAAGTAAAGAATTACAAAAAGTGAATAAGACAGACATGACATACTTGACAGGGCCTTGTCTCTGTCCTATTTAAACAACTAAGAAATGTCACTGTCAGTGTGTCAGTGACTCTTCAGTCTAATGAAGGACTTATCAGTTTGTGATAATGGCAGGTCTACACCTCCTACCTTCCTGCTGGCAATCACTCCAAACCCCCATGTCTTCTATGGGGAAATTTTATAGCCTCTCAGAATGCTGCAGCCCACCCCTGGCACCCTCCTCCCCCTTCCTTCTACCTCACAGTCATCCTATTCAGCACCCTGGAGAGCTGCTGCAGGTACTTGGCTGTCCTCTCTGAGATGGCTGATGAATGGCATGAATTGTATGGGAGAGATGTGGAAAAACAGAGAGAGTAGATAGGAGGGAAAATTAACCTTGCATGACAGAGGCTTGGCTGTAGCTGAGCATGGACAGATGTCTCTGGGATATATGTTTATGCATGGAACAGCACTCAGAGATGCATCAGAGCTCACAGTAGGCATGGGTCTGGCCTGCAGAAACTGCTAATGAAAATAAATGAAGCTCACACTCCCCATCTCCCTCCTATACAGGCATCCTTCCACTACATGACCAAAAGGCATCTTTGGTTCTCTTTTGCTCACAATCAGCAAATAATGATTTGTTTGAAATAGTATTTTTATTATTGTTTCAATAAAATGTGTGATATTCTTCTGTGCTATTAAACAAACATGAAGAAATATTTTTAACATGATTTACTGAGTAGAATGACTGTGTCCTTGAATGGGAGTGCAACACCCTTCTCTTGTTGAAAGTGGGCTAAACCCATGTCTGCTTTATCCCTATGTCCACACCTTCCCTGCTTGCTTTCTTGCCTTTCTGTTCATTGAAGCTTTTCAAATCCTAGATCGGCACTATTGTTTGCGTGCCCAGCCCCCACATCAGCGAGAGCCCCCACCACCACCACCATCGCTGCTGTTTTACCAAAGAACAAAAGAGAGAGTGTCAGACACCACCCACCAGATCTCTTTCACACCAGAGCCCCCACCTCATTTCCAGATGGGGTTGCCTTTTTTCAGGGTTTCTCTTAACCCCAAGAGTCCTCCAAAATGGAGGCCCCTCCTTCCCCAGAGCCCACTACTCAGCTGCCCGTCATCCACCTGCTCCACTGCCACGCGCCCCTGGCCAGGGCATGTCCTCTCGCCATTCCACCTCACCAGGAAGTCCTATTAAAATCATTAACCATTTTTCTTTTTTTCTTTACTGGGAGTGTTATCCCTGGCATCACTTGAAGCAACAAAACTTTAAAAGAAAGGTCAAATTTATACTTCATTGATTTTTTTTTTTTTTAGATAATAATGGAAAACATTTCTGAAAAAAAGAAAGAAAAAAAAACATGCAAAAATGGTTCAAATAAATTTTTATGGTCATTCTAGATCTTGCTATAAGACATTACACTGTCTTTAAAATGTGTTACCAATAAAGCAAAGTCTAATCTCCATCCCATAGTGGTATCCTATATAAGGCAGATGCTCATTTGTTTATTTCTCTCAAAACATCAACATGTAGCACGTTTAGGAAAATATCTGCTTCAACCTCCACCCCTGTCTTGACCCCCCCCCCAGGACAGAGAGTGTGGTGCAGCAACAGGACACATCTGCTATAAGACAGCTGTTAAGTCTCCTAATGATGATCCAACAGTCATGGTGGGAAGGGGAGTTAATATTAATCAGTGCTGAATCAGTCAGTATTGGTTTACTTGCTTCAAAACTCATAAAGCCATATTTATCAGTAGTCAAGCCATGACCAGTGTCTAAAAATTAGATCAAGATAATTTGACAAAAGAGAATGTATTGCTATCACCAGTAAACAACCTTCAGTCAACTGAATTTCTCTTTGCAAGAATGAACAGCCACAATATCTCCCTACATTACATGCATGGGCGCATGTTATGCTGTCAGTAGCTAACCAAGATTTATGAAAACAGCCCCTTTCAGCTCTAGTCAGTGCATATCACACAATATAGTACTTCTAGTATACTCACATGTTTGAAAATGTGGAGATACATGAAAATAATTTGTTTATTAACTCTTTACACCACTTAAATTAGATTTTTTTCCATGGGTTTTGCACTGCAGGAAATGACTACACCCAAAATCACATTACCTACACCCCCATACCCCATTGCACCGTCAACCTCCAGTCCCTAAGGGTTCAAGCACCCAAATCAATTGAAAGAAAGAAAAGTGCAGTGTCCTCCCCCTACATCTGTCAGGGAGGGAAAGTAGGAGGGGCCTTACTTATGGGCCATACAGGGGAACAATATCACTCCATCTGTCACAAACCGTTTCATCTCTGATGGAGTGAAATATAGCTCACAAATATATCTACTTCTATATCATCTGTACATATTAGCTTACCAAATCTGAGCCTTTATCAATTCCCAGTAGCACAGTGTAGCTTTTTGTCTCGTATTACCTCTATCCCATCATCCAGCACTCTTCAGCTACTTTGCAATTATGCTTTTTAAACCCAACAGCATGCTAAAAGAAACTGTTCCACTTTACACTGTGAACCAGCTAATGAAAATGAAACCAAGTGATGGACAAAAAAAAAAAAAATTGAATGGAAGAAGTTGAAGTATGAAAGTATTGAGTAGTAAATCTGAAAGCTTAATAAAAGTAAAAGATCAAATTATATGTATCAAAAATACTGAAAATGTAAGGTGCAATCTGTTAATAGCGAAAGAGCTCTTTCATATTCAGATGCTGCTGCTGTGCTTGGAGGATGGGTGTGGCTGGTTGATTCTTCAGCTGTCGCGGTTTGGTGACGTCTGTGATTCCATTTGCTCTATCAAATTATACTATCTGACTGGTGCAGATTTTTAAAAAATGAAAACCTCAAACAATACTTTGTGATATACACAGTGCTGCTCATTGATTGTGAGCAGAATAAAGTAGCCAAGTGCTCTAGGAAGATGTAGGTACAGCACAAAATGGCCAGGCTGTTTACTCGAAGAAGGGAAAAGAAAAAAAAAACATATCCCCAAGAGCCATGACGCATCTCGCTCAGCAGCAGGTAGAGCTGCAATCTCAGTCATTCATATTTAATTCCACAAGAGTTTCCGGCCAGACTAATGTGCTATTGATTTCAAGTCTCCTGTTACTGGAAAGAGGAAGAGCCATGAGGGTAGAAAGCTGGACTACAGGGAGTATGAGCTAGAGACTGAAAGAGGAGAGGAGGAAGAAGGGAGGATAGAAGGGGAGAAAATGGACAACGATAGATAAACAAGTAAGCTTTTATAGGATATAGAATGTTCTATACTGAGAGCGAGAGCCTATCTCATCTGTTTAATAATCAATTACTTTTTACTGTCAAAAAAACATACAACTGTACATAAAATTATTAATCTAATAAGTGCAATAGAGGTTGGGACAGGTTATGTGTTTTATATGGTCTACTTTTCATTATGAGGAAAGGATTTACACTTTAAGTGAAGCTAAAAACAGCTTTGTTCAACAGAACAGACATAGTGGCGCCTTCCTTGATCATTTTATGTCTGTCACATGTATAATTTTTCTTCCATATCAAGTGAAACGAGAGCACCAGGAAAAGAAGAGAAAAAAATTTAATGTCTAAGAGCTTTGTGTGTTGAAGGTCTCTCCCTTGATATCATCTCAGAAAGAACAAAATGAAAGATTAATAACCACAGCTTTATATTTAAAAAGGTTTAGAGTAAGACATAGTCTCAGTAAAAGATGTTTGCCCTGTTTAACCCAACCTTAAAAACAAGACGAAGATTCGCACAGACAGTGATGAACCTACAGTTCTGACAGAGATCATCTTATGAGTACCACTCTTATATCAGCAGATGTATGATGGCTGAAAATAATAACAAAATAACCCTGTTCTACAATTAATACACAGAAACCAAAGGTGCATATAATATACAGAAAATTAAAAAGGCACATGGAAAGCAAAATATCATACATAAATAAAAAACAAAAATGACAAGAGCATCTACTTCAGAGACTTCCTCCCACCAGCCTGTCTACTCTAATAATAGCCCAGAGACAACGCATCCAGACAGACAGAGGGAGAGAATAATGTAGAGAAAGAGAGCAGGGAGAATGAGAAAAAGTGTGAGTGAACCCATGAGGGAGACCACAAGAATATTGCCAAATAATACATAAAGGGTTGAATTAGGCCATTTGCCACTATCAACAAATGTCCTTTTAAAAAGAGGCTAATTTATTTTTGGAACCTTTCCTAAAAGCAGTAAGTGCTTCACTGCTGCTGCCACAAAATCCTAAACAGCCAAGAGCCAGGCCTGGTGGAGAGACCACTGAATTAACCAGACCTGAGGCTGAATCATCCTCCCAATCCCCCAGATACACTGTCATAGTGTCCCTCCCTCACTCTCCCAGTCTCTCCCCCTCTCTCCTTCTTGAGAACAGACGAGGCCAATACCTTACTGCAGGGCAATGGCAACAGGCAATCATTTTGACGTAATACTGCAAGAATAGTGATGAGAAAAAGAGAAGCCCACGCTGAGAAATTCAAATCTTCAAGGTTTAAATAATTCACATTGCAACTTGTCATACACTGTATTTTGTTACCTATATACTGGCATGTTATTGATGTTCCAATAGTGTTTCCTAGAGTGAAATGAAAATTAAAGGGGATTCAGCTTGCAGCATTTTCCCTGTGTATTGTTGGGCCTCAAAATCCGTTTGCTAATTTTATTCATTTCTCTGACACCAAGGTGCATTCCATGATATGCCAAGAGAAAAGGGACACTGCTTCAAGACTCCTAATCACCACTAGTGTAGGGATCCTTAACTATAGGAAAATAATCAGAAAGGCTTTTAAGCAAAACTAATGCTCAATCCAGTTATTCAGTGACATACAATAGATGCTTTAAATGCCCTCTTATGCATATGGAAGATTCAGCTGCCATGCTACTAGCCAGGGCTGTAATGAGGGGCTACAATTAAGCCCATTTATTCACATTAAGTGTGAACTGTAAGTGGGGCTGCAGTCAGTTCACAGACCTGGTTCCCTTTGTATTACAAGAGCCACTTTTATTCTGCAAACAAAGACAGAAAAAAATCACAAGCACCTAATGAGTGAATCTGGCCATCTCTACTCAGAGGTCCATGCACACCGTAAGACACACATACACAGATACACAGAGAGAGAGAGAGAGAGAGAGACGTGTGAATTTACACTAATAGACACACACTTGTCCTCCCTCACTAGCAAACTGACTCAAGGGCATCAGTGCATCCAGGCTGAGTTGAGTCACTGCTTGTCAGAGCAGTGGGGGCGGGGTTAAGGCAGACTGACAGTGGGGCTCCATCTCTATCCTCTTATTAACGCTTAACGAGTGCTTTCCTCATGCAATATTCATCTCTACTAATATCATCCAAGCTCTGAGCCAAGCTTGCTACTTATGTAAGGCAATTATGTAAAATATCAGACGGAGCCCATGTTCTGAAGCTGACTGGAAGAGAGCTGCAGGACAATGATAGAAAGGAAAGGCAGGTATACAAAAGAAATTCGGAAGGAGGGACTGAAAAGAGAAGAGTAAAGGTAACAGTGAGGGAATTAGTTACTTGTGTTTCCTCCTTTCTATCTTCACATTAGTTGAGACTAAGAACCACTCACATATAAGCCAAGGGCAAGTGGCCAGTTCAAACTATATTTTCTCCCTTACAAAATATTCTATATAACCAGAGGCATCTGAGGATTCATCAAGGTCAGTCTAAGTGCTAAACAGAGTAACCAACCATATTAGGACTCCTTTTATACTTATCAAATTTGATAAATACACAGAAAACATAAACTCTATACAAATCACAAATCTTCTTTCACTGTCTCACTTCCTCAAACAAACGGAAACCAAAGACCAATATGTAAATAAAAAAACATGTAGTGATTTATACACACTAGCACCCCCACACCCCCCAGGTCAAGGCCCTATGGGGGTCTACACAAAAATAGGTCATTTGTCACACATGATGTCCCGGGGCAGGGGATACATTATAAATGAGCCCAAACAGCATGTCTCAGTGAGCACTCACCGCACGGCCAGGAATATGGGAGAGAACAGCAGGGGGTGGGCAGAGAGGGCTGGGAACTCCTCAAGAAAGGTATTCTGCAATGGTAAAGTATAAAACAAAAAGATGAAAAAAACATTACTTGCTATGTTTCTATTCATAAAGCAAGGAATACAAATAATCTGGCACAGCTTGATCAGCGAAAGAAATGTACCTTCTACAACTAATCTCTGAATGAACATTAATTAATTCAGGGGGTATCTAATTTTGTATTCCCATGTCTGCACCTGACCCTATGGCTAACCATCTGCTTTGCATATAAGAGGCCCAGAAATCATCTTTGTCATAGTATTAATTTAATGTTTTGTTTCTAGCCACGGTTTGTGCCCGGTGATTTCAGATTCTCTCTTCTTCATCCATTGTTTTTATTGATTATTTGGTCAAAAATGAGAATCAAAGTCTAGTGACATGCACTTCTAACAGCTTTCATTTCCACAGACAAAAGCCTATGAAGGGTAGTTGTTTGCTGTAGTTTTGGGCTGGCCTAAATGGAGAATAACAGAGAAAGGAAGGGGCTGTGCAAAGGCAGAATTCAGTCCAAAATGTGGGGAAAGAGAAAGGCAAGTCCACTGTCTTCTGCTGCACCCATCTGTTCTGAAAGTGCAGGTGGAGCCCCTATTCACTCTGCCCTGTATGTGTGTGAAGAGGAGGGCAGGAAGAAAGGAAGGGCAGTGAGAAGGAGGGAGTGGAGAGATGGAAGGGCAGGGATGGAAGAGGGAAGAGGGGGAGGACTCTTGGTGATCTCTCCTGAAGGGGATAATGGGAGAAGAGCACATTGCAATGGCTGCCATGTAGTACCCTCCCTGCACAATTAGCCAATCAGCAGCGTGCTCTCGCAGGCAGGAGGATGCATAAAAGAAGAACATTGCAGCAGAGGCACAGAAGGAGACTGTGAGAGGAGCAAGGAATTACACACAAAAACAGCAGAACCAGAACACCCTCCCCTGGACACACCCTGCCGAGGATCACTGCTTCTCTTTTTTCTGAACCATCGCCCACGCACTCGGAGAGAACGCTCTCCCTCATCATCATCCAGTAGAAAACTCCTTTCTCCTCAATTTCATCCTATAGAGGACACCTACAATCTCAGAGGGCTGAGATCCCTTGGCGAAGATTGTATTTTTTTTTCCTTTTTTTCTTTTTTTTTGTTTTCATTTTGACTCCTAACACAACATAAAGGCCATATAATATAAAGGCCTAAGACCACTGAGAGACTCAGCCTTCAGCTTCAAGATCAGTGGAAAGAAGGACCTAGATTTTTTTCATTGTACGTCAAGAATGGTTACTGTACGTATGACTCTATTTCTCTTATATCTAAGAGGGGAATGTTGTAGCTGTAAGCTTACAGTGTATTTTGGTCCTTCTGTGTTGACTTCGTTTATACATTTGGTATGTATTCATTGACAGATTCAGATAACATCTTTGCTTTTCTTGTCTTATATAGATATCAATACACTTACAGGCAAAGCTTCCATGTTTTCCCACATGGCAAAAGATTAGAGGAGCTTTGGAATTAGTGTCCTGTGTTTTTCTCCAATATGCCATGCCATATATGATTAGATTAACGATCGATACTGGCAGTTAGCAATCTAACACTGTATGATGCGCCATGCCGGCTGCTCTCCAGCCTGCAGTCATCCTCGGCTCTGAATAAAGTCATTATATTCTGCCATTTTAGACAACATAGGACAACATAGGATTTAAATTTCAGAATTACAGTCGCTATTACTGTATAAATGTCGGAGCTCAGACTGTATTTGGTTAATGATCAAGACTCGATCTTTAGCCAAGAAATTCCGCAGGACTATATAAATGGAAGAAAAGCAATAAAAGGCGTTGCGTTCAGAGGGGGGGAGGGGGAGGGAGCACTTTGCCTAGTGCTGCACAAGGATGTTGGAGACAGGGTTGTGAGACAAAACATGATGCCTCGGAGGCTGAGGACCCATCCAGCAAGGCAAAAGGGGGGGGGAGAAAAAGGGTCGAGTCACTCCGGGGGGGGGGGGGGGGGGGGGGGGGGGGGTGAGGAGAGAGAGAGAGATTACGCATCCATTGGTTAGCATTGAATCAGACAAAGTCCGAATTCCTCGGGGTTCTCGTTGCGATGCAACCGAGTAAATGGACTGGAAATCTTGGAGGCCGCGACACTAAGCCCGCGCACGGACATCTCCATTTTAAGCGCATTTTTTCTGAAGCACCTATCACACCGTATCCGCAAGCCGCAAGATGGCCCTGCTTGTCCTGCGCTCGTCGGATAAAAGGAGATGGGAGCGCTGATAAATGAGCCCGCTGTTTGCCGACGGCCGGATTGGGCGTGTCTCTGCTGGACTTGAGCATCAAACGAGGGCCTTGAAGCCTCAAACGACCCATTCTGCGTTCCCTCTTGACACGCTCTGCGCTTGAATACACACAGTTTAGCTATTTAAACAAACTAATTAAGGTCAAACCCTTTTGCATAAATTTATAGGAGATAGACAGCAAATAATAAAGACAAAATAGTAGTAGAAGCAGAACTGGAACTTAAAGATTGCGTGCGCGCGTTAAACCCCATTTTCATCACTACAGGCGTTGGTTTAATTAGGAAATTATTTAGCATCAGTGGGATCATATTAACTTCTTATAAAATGTCTAGACTGTTTAGTACGGCTAATAATAGTGGATGAAATAAATGAACACAGAAAGGATGTGAGACAGCTACACGAAATACAGAACAAGGGTTCATTCTAAGATCATAGTCAGGTTATGTGAATTAGCCAGAGAAGGTTATTGCTTTCAAAATGTGTCTCTGGTGTAGGTTGAGATCGCTGACTGGAACTGTCCAGTTGACACAAGTTCAGTCGTAGTTGTATTTTCTATTTGTCGTAGCCGTTGTCTATTGTTCGTTTCAGGCGTAGACAGTGTCACAAGGACAGCGGCAGGAACTCCCCTCCACATGGTCCGCAGTCCCTCACGCTTGTACCGCAGTGCCAAGCAAATAAAAGCGTGGAGTCAGATAACCTTTCAAATGCACTTACACAATTCAAGGACAAGGACGGGAGAGGCCATCACTGTAAACCAGCTGTTTGATCAGAAGTTAAAATTGGCCTCAAACTGAACAGGGAGCAGAAATAATCTCTTCTTTTCGGCTAACCGTTTTAAAGGTTAGAAGTAAATTGTCCAAAATAAAACTACCCTAAGCCTATGTCTTATTTTTTTCAAAGTTAACTACAAGGTTGAATATTAAATGCAGTTATGCGAGCTGTGATTTGCTTCCTGTTGTCCAAGATGTAATTATGATCAAAAAAATATAATGCCTGTAAGGCAAATGAGGCAGACACCCTCATTTAAGACGACAGTCTTGGACTTATTTGTTCTTAGACTTATCTTAAGGTGATACTGATGAAACAAATTCAGGATACCCAGGATACCCAAAACTGATATTCATGTCGATTTTACGAGAGTAATGATTATACAATTTTCTTGGACATTTTTCACGTTTAAACTATATTTGTGACTCGCCGTTCAAAGGCTTCGGCACACAGCTTTTTAACACAAGACCACTACCCCTGACAGGGAATACAACATTAAACGTTATAAATGTCCGCTATAGGTGTTTTCATGATTTGATATGTCATTGGGTTTTTCGACTTAGAGCTGGTAACTGTAACAATCATTGTTCCCAGAGAGACCTGCAGCCTCTAGCCACGACACAAAGCGCCACTGTTTACATTAATATTCATAGTGGTGCCATAGCCTGTGCGAGAGAGAAGAGGAGGAACGGGTGGCTCTTTTGTTTAGTCGTTTCAATACGTTTATTCAACAAATAGGCGCTCCGGTTCATGAATGCCTGCAGAGCTCACAAGTATTGCCCTTTAAAAAAGAAGCCAAGTAAGGAAAAAAAAAAAAAAAAAACGACAAATGATGAGATACATTTGATAAACTGCAACATTTAAATGGGTGTAAATTTATTTTCACATAATAAACGAGATCAAAATCTTTTGGAATTCAAAATAAAAACAACATATATATATATAAATATGAATATGAATTAAACCGGGGTTTATGCTGTTTCACAGCCGTCTGGGATCTTAAATGAGATCGTCTGAAGGCCACTCCCTTTTCAGCACGCTGGATAGCGCCCCGCATACTACAAGGACTTGTAAGACAGATTTGTCTCTTCAAGCCTTTGACATTGTCTGCTATCATCTTATCAAAGTGGCACATACCCAGAAAGCTACAATCTTTTAGAAATCTTTTATTTGTGGTCTGCTAAGCGAAGAATACGATGGAGTCTTAGAGGATGGCTGACAAGAGCTGTGACTTCTGTTGTCCTGTCGTGTTACAGCTGCCACTATGATCCCTTAAGCTGCAGAGTGTGGCTAATGCCCTTTGTTTGGGATAATCCAGTAATCTGTGTTACTTAGAAGGCTCATTTACACTTTATCTTAGCATTCGGTTTTGATTCACGTCTTCAAGAAAAAAAATCGGTGTATCATATGAAATAGGGACAAGGTTATATATTAAAACAAAAAAATAACTGACACAGTTGTGGTTCAAAGTTCAATATAAATTTACTTTGTACTTCGATGAATTTTTAAACTTATGCACACTAGAATAAGTTAACTATGAATTTACTTCTGCACCAATCTTCTAAGCTCCAAAAACTTGAATGACCAAACTAAATATTAGCTCAATTTATCTCAAAACTCTCACATATTCTATCTGCAACTTTTACAAAGACAAACAAAATGTCAATGTGGGGAAAAAAAAACGAAACAAAAACAAAAACAAAAACAAACAAATAAAAAAGAAATCAGACGAATCGGACAACAACTATTCTTCTGAACATTATAGCCTTGAGCATAATGGTGCATTTGGAGCAGAAATGAAATGGGAAAGCTGTTTATATGTATCAGAAGACAGCGATCAGTGTTTATATTTCATCCAGTCCTGTCTCTGTGTTTTGTAATTTAATAGTGTACAGTGTAGGAGGTATGTGCATTTAGCAGTAGAGGCAGGGCTGTTGTTTGCGTGCAAGCCCAGGACCATTTGTAGATGATGCTGATGCAGTGCATTAAATATTAAGGGAGATCTCACAGAATCTCTAAATAGAAAGCAAAAGCAAACTGTGGGGGAAGAGTAGTACTTTGATAACAACTGGGATCTATTAGAAATCAAAAATAAGCTTTATTGTTTTTGTTTTTTGTCCTCACTGGTGAGTTAAGCGGAAATATACTGGGGGGGCGGGAGCCATGATATGCAAAGAGGTTTTAAGCAAAATTTGCACCCAGGACATCATAGTCACGGATCCTCTTTATTGTCTCCAAGCTGATATCTGAAACTAATACTAATCTATTTATTTACTATGTAGCTATATACTGATTATTCATGTTTTTGTAGGCCTTCCCATAGTATCACAAGAATTTCTCCTTATCACACAGTAATTAAGTTACTGTAAAGAACAGGAATCACCTGATTAACTTGCTGGTGTACAATATGAATTACGGCATTAAGCGTGGGTTTATGGAATTAAGTCTCTACCTTTTCCACCTCAAATTTCAAAGCATGCATTGCTCCTTATTTCAGGGAGAAAATCTTTGTTGCTGCTTATGTCAGCTAGTCTGTGTCCAGTCCATCCTTGTTGAGTCTATGAATTATATAACTTCACACTGCTTGCTGGAAATGTGTACCATGCTGTGGGTTATTACAGTTGGCGAGTCAAATTTGCCCTGAAAATGTTTTATCTCTCTCTGCCCCCTTCTCTTTTTAAGAAATGTTTTTGTCATTTTTGGGACACATTTGTTTGCACATATTTATGTTTGTCAGATACATCACACAACAATGTACCACACACACAAGTGCGGACAAAAGGATCATTTCACTGACTGTAGTTAAAATGTGTAGCACATCATTTATAATAAATCCAATAGTGAAGAACTTAGATTCCATATTAGCTGTAGGTCAAAAAAATTTGTAGGTCAAAAAAATTTTCACCTGACAGATTGGTATCCAACTTTGTTTTAACCCTTTGTACCTGAATATATGTTTGAAGGAATTTATTTTAGGGTTATCTTTAGTCTGTCACTGTGCCACATTTCTTTTGGGAATGTCACTTCAACTTATCAATATTCTTGGAATCTAAGCAGTGAACAGAAATGAAAGATAAACATCTGTCCTGGATATTTGCACCTAATAAGAAGAACCAAATAAACATTCAGCATACACTAGGAAAGCATGTCAGCCATTAGAAACAATACAGTCTTTCAGGAACGGTTACCTTGGCAACATGAGTCAAGGTGAGGGTCAAAGCAACACAGCTGCATACAGTGATGATGGAAGAAATAGATTTCATTAGACAGGCCTGTTTACAGTTGTTACAAAAAGAGGCAGAACACGTGAAATGTGGCGTAGGCACAAATGAAGAAATTAATGTCAAACATAGGCTATTAAAACACAGCCATAATAAACAGAAAACGAAGACACTTAAGGAAGGCTATAACCTCATTAGAACTTTAAATAATGCATTGTTGGGTGAAATTAACCATGGAAGCTAATTTCCAGGGATTATTTCAGGGATTATTGTTTTACCATCATATTGTTTTAATAGCATTTCCATATGCTTAACTACAATGTTTCTCAGTCAAGTTGAGAAATTCCTTGAATATAATTTTGAAGTACTATAATTCTAAATGATTATTTAATTACCTATTTTTTCATTGCTAGGGTCTACATTATAAAACCTCAAGATCTCATTCAACCCTTTTGCCATACATGTGAACTTGCATTAGCTCAAAGTAAAAATCTGACAAACGTGTTCACATTTTGACTCTAAGAGATTTCACACAACTGTTTATAGAGCTGTTTGTAAAAGATATAACAATGGACCAACATATATATATATATATTTTATTATTGTCATCAAGATTAAAGTTGATGGAATCATCCTGCTAATTCTAGACATGCGTGTTTATTTATTATGTAACTACAATTATAAATACTGTAATTAGGCATAATTAATACTTTTTAATTTAAATTACTGACAAAAGAAAAACAATAAAATCCCACCATTATACCTATGCAGCAACTAAAAGTAAATTAGTTCGTCCCTATCTCAGCCACAACTGACTTCAATTATTGTTTATATATGTGTGTGTGTATATATATATATATATATATATATATATATATATATATATATATATATATA
>JAOWBL010000023.1:5926330-5938071 GCA_028564865.1 Zenarchopterus dispar
AGCAAAATGGGGAGGAGGAGGCAGAAGGGAGCGGTGGCTAGAACAAAGGAACCGAGAGAAAGAGCGAAGAGTGAGGGAGAGAGTGGAGGTCAGAAAGCAAGGGGCGGACAGCATGCGGTGGTTATTGTGATGGAAATGTAATTAGGTAGCCCGACTGTGGTGCACAAGGGTCAGTGCAGGTTATCCCATCTGCCTCCAATCTAGGCTAATTAGGGGGCTTCTTTGTCCCAAAATCAGATGATGTAGAGAGATGGCATATTATTAAATTCTAACTCTGTCCATCCCCCAACCTAATCAAAGCAGATCAAAGATTGAGACAAACTGCAGGACTGAAAAATCAAATCTCTCAAAATGTGGACCCAGTGATCTCCCAACAGATGTCCACAAAAAAAGTATGCTATTTTTGACACAACAGATCAAACAATAAGCTAAGAGTTAAGAGATACATTTGATATTTTTTGGATAAACAAACATTGCATTGTTCATAGAAGTCACAAAATTCATAAGGCTTATAATGTGATATTACTCTTTCTCGAAGCAAGTGTGTGAAAGAGAAATAAACAAATATAACAATTATTACAATCTACAGCAAATATTTTTTTCATAAATATCTAACAGATCCTTAGGAAAGTTATTACATTCATAATAAATCTCCTCTCTAATTCATTATCAAATTTCAAAGAAAACAGTCTTGTGATTAAACACTAAAGTTTTATCCTCCTCATTTTGTGGAAAGCTTCAAAGAGGTTAGGTGTTAGCGAGGGAGCAGCAATAGAGGGTAGGGGGTAGCTCAGAGAGCAGAATGCCAATGACAGGATTAGAGGCCATATGGGCTTCAGTCACCATCTGTACTGTGGGAGCGACAGGGAGAGGGTTAATTATAGGGCAGCCTCTGCTCCCCAAACACAGAAACTCCCCCTTGACTTGTCCAGAACACCCTAATCACTGCTCCACACAACCCTCCAGCTCATACAGTCTTTCTGTGTAAACAATAGACACTGGTACTTAGTAGTGACAGCTGAAATCAGAACACCTGTATTCAATTGAAAGATAATATATACAAAAACATGAAGCTTGGTATTCAAGCTTTGTTTTGTGCCTATAAAACTAGTAAAATTAATTACTCATAAATAAATACATATTTTTTGAGCAATCGTAGTCATTGCAACTATACAGGCAATGTGTGTGTCAACAGTATAAGTCGTCAAGAATCCTGCAAGTCTTGTGATGCACTTACATTGTTTGCTGTTGCCTGCGGAGCTGTTCCCACCCCAGAGAATAGAGACAAAGGAAGGGGGCAGGATAGGGAGAGCAGCTCTGCCTATCTCAGACAACACTCACTCTGTTTCTCCATCACACACAAACAGCACTTTTAACAAGGCACCGAACTGGGCTATCTGTCACACAAGTATTCATATGCTCCCATAAACAGAAAGGCAAAGAAAAAAAAATCAATAATCTGTTTTTATAATAACTTCAATATTATTTTGCCATACTGGACTCCAATGTCCTGAAAGTAGACCAGCAGTAAAACCATAAGGGACAGAAACACAGATGCATCAAAAATGAAGATGAATAATTGAGTCACTGGTGAATTTGTTAAAATATAATGACTAAGGCTGATGTTTTTCAGTGTAAAACAAAGCTAACCCATGAGCATAGTGTGTCTGTGGCAGTCATGATGTGACTTAGTCTGAGATCAAAGGCATTGACTAATTCCACTAATATCAAAGGGACAACTCGCTCTTTGGGGATGAGTAGAAATCCGTAGGGATAAAAAGGTAGACTATTTGTTGGGAATTCAGTTTAATCCCAAAAGGTCTCGCCAACATACTATTGAATTAAGAAAAGAATATTTTCTGATATAAGATCTGTGAGACAAATACACTTAACAGATTATTTTGATTTATGCGTTATAGGTATCATATGCCCGGCCAAGCTCAGCTTCCATTCGTGATGCTAACCTTTACGTGAGTGGACTCCCCAAAACCATGAGCCAGAAAGACATGGAGCAGCTGTTCTCTCAATATGGTCGAATAATCACATCCCGAATTCTTGTGGACCAAGTTACAGGTACAACCTTATTTCATATCTTATCCTGTCACTCAATATACCTGCACAAAATATATCTTATATACCTCTAGTCAAGTCAATCTGACTTTTAGGTAGCACGGGTTTCAAGATAGTCACATCAGTCTGTCTTCTTATTCGGAGCAGGCATATCACGAGGAGTGGGCTTCATCCGGTTTGACAAGCGAAATGAAGCAGAGGAGGCTATCAAAGGACTGAATGGACAGAAGCCTTTGGGTGCAGCTGAGCCCATAACTGTCAAGTTCGCCAACAACCCCAGCCAGAAGACAGGCCAGGCCTTACTGACTCAGCTGTACCAAACTGCTGCCCGTCGCTACACGGGGCCCCTCCATCATCAGACTCAGCGTTTCAGGTACTGAACAGTAGGCAACCTTACACCATCCCAAAAATGAGTACCCCTCTAATCAGTTGATAACTGGTAAAAAAGACTTTGTTTAAAGACCAAGTTGCAGGTCATCATGCTCCATTGCTGAGTTTAGGGAAAGTTAATGCATTTTTAAATGGCAAGTGCTAAGTTTATCAACACTGCTATAATATAAAAAGACATGGAATGTAATCTACTGTCTCATCAGTAATGCATCAGCTCCACAAGAAAAGAGCAAAGAGTAGACATCTTTCCTTGGCTACATTTAGACTACCAGATTACATTTTAGTCTTACAAAACAGAAAATGTTGTCTATGGAAAACTGTAAGGTAAAAAATGTTTAAAAGCAAGCAAACAATATTTTCTGCCATCATAATACTGACAATTGATAAATGTTTTAGTAGTAATTATTTCATGGTAAAGAAGGAAATGGCAATATGGTATTGTCCCTCCTTCTCACTCTTTTTCTCTGACTTTCTTTTAAACTGCAGTGTGATCCCTTCAATTGGAAAGGGAGCAGAAGCAAATAACAGCTCAAACACAATGTAAGAAACTAGATTTTTCCGAGTACAATAACAAAGTAAAGCTAAATGAATTTTGGTTTGACTCCTGCCCATACTTCATAAGCTTTGTAGACATCAAAAGAACTGAAACTGCTAGATGTTAGCCCTATTTCTTTTAATAATTATGAATAAAGATTTAATACATTTTGAACATCTTCCTGTTATAAATAATGTTCATGGAATATCACAAACAAGTGTGTTGGAATGCTCACATATGTGGTATTGAGTCTTTTTTTCTAAGCAATAGATGTAAAATTACCGATGTTCATTTTACATTTAAGATATTAAGAGGCAGTCTTCGCTGACGCTTACAGTGAACTCAGAATAAAGAATAAATATCATCAGGACACGTCAGCAGTATGTGGCTGGTTTGTAACTGCGTTGAAGTGAAGGATGCCCTCTGGAGGCCAGCTGGTGAAGGAGCTACACATTAACATGAAAGCGCCCCCCTTCTTTGTAGATCTCATAACTAACCTCTGCATCCCCTTCATTCTCCCTCTTGCGTTGCAGACTCGACAATTTACTAAACGCCAGCTACGGAGTCAAGAGGTAAATGCCAAAGGTGTACTTTGAAAAGCATTCATACCAAAATAAAACCTCAAACAAAGTGCCCGGAATACCACATGCTGACTTCATCCCAAAATCAGATATAGTGGCTATAACTCTTAATGCCCGCAGCTCATTTAATCATGTTACAGAAGCAGCTCAGACAGCAAAATATGGTCTGCAATTACAGTAAGCACTGATGCAGCTTTCTAACAGCGGGGTATTCTGGCATGCCTTTGTTGAACCTTTTTTGTTCTTTTTTTATTAATAGAAGTAATTTCTGTGTTTATTTATGAACTAACATTATTGGTTTCAGTTGCTTTAATGTGTCCTTTTTTTCACCAGCATGGACATACCAGATTCCGTTTGCGTCTCCTCTGTTTGCTCCAGTTTTTGTATGATTTGATTCCAATTTGCTTTTCATCCCTCTCTAGGTTTCTGTGTTTTGTTCAATACTGTGATTTCTGTTGAACATTGTGATTCATGTGTTAATTCTTCCAGAGGCTCTGGTCAGCAGATAAAATGAGAAAATATGCAGATTGTGTGGGTGGCTTGTCTCAGAGCAGGTAGTTCGGAATTACTGTGGTGCCCACACATATCTATTTACTGTACAGCAGAGGGGATGGAGATGGGGTCCCCAGACTCCACACCCGCCATTATTCATCTGACTATCATTTCTCACAAATATATGGGCATAAGAGACAGCATAGAGAATTGAATGTTGTGTGGAACTTCAGAATGACACCCATGGTAGTTCTCCCATTCTCTTCCCCAGATTCTCGCCCATCACTATTGACAGCATGACCAGCCTGGCTGGGGTCAACCTAACTGGTCCGACTGGAGCCGGCTGGTGCATCTTTGTGTACAACCTGTCTCCCGAGGCGGATGAGAGCGTCCTGTGGCAGCTCTTTGGGCCCTTTGGGGCCGTCACCAATGTCAAAGTCATCCGTGACTTCACCACCAACAAATGCAAGGGCTTTGGCTTTGTCACCATGACCAACTACGATGAAGCTGCCATGGCTATTGCTAGCCTTAATGGCTACCGCCTGGGTGACCGTGTGCTGCAGGTTTCCTTCAAGACCAGCAAGCAGCACAAGGCCTGAAAGAGAGGCTGCTGGTAACAGCTTATTCAGCCTACAGGGGGATGTACCTGAGCTCCCTGTGCCATCACTCTACATGGGCCTGGACTGAGTCTCTCTCTGACATACTCTCACACAAATTCATAAATTGGATCCATGAACACACGTGCAGATACACATAAACATGCGCACACATTACAAAAACATATCCAAACATACACATATTAGAATTTCAAAAAAAAAACACAGAAGTGGAGTTTTTCTTTTCTCTTTACACGACATGCTAGTCCTTCCCTATATTTGCCTGGATTGAATTTGAAAGGGTACATAGCTGGTTTGCGGGGTAGGGACAAGAGCTATCTATTTATGAGACAGTCTAACGAATGTGACAGAGAATGTGAACTGAGCGCTTTGATTGAATTCAGGCAAATAATGACAACTAATGAACAAAAAGATCAGAAACGTAAGCAAACAAAAATGTGCAATTCACCCAAACTCTTACCCTACCATCTCTCCCATCATCTTGCTGGAGAGGATGTAGTCACCTTTTTTTACACTTGGGCATTTTGAATCAGCAATTTTTTTAGATCAAAGAAAATTAAACTAAAAACAGTGTTCTATTAAGATATAAATATATAGTCAATATTTAAGGTGGTTATAATAGCCGAGTATGTAAGCATTTTCTAGAAACTTTGACTACTGTTTCCTGACCTGCATTAGGTGGTGCCTTGCATTGAAGGCAGTTTCTCTATCACGTCTGAGCTTGTTAGCTGAGACCCAATATGATTTAGCTTAACTAACATTTACTGGTCACAGAAAGGAGTAGTTTGAAGGCCATCAAAATCCCTCTTCCCTCACAGCCTCACAAACACACTTATCACAGAAACACAATTCAGTAACTAGAAAGATTTACACATATTTAGTCCTCTGAAGCTGTATTTTTTTCTAATCTTATCCACATGATGGATTTAATACAGGCAGACTGTCTGTGCACGTAGAACAGAACGGGAACAGTCCCATGGTGATGACGTTCATTAGTAATTCTCTGCTGGGCAAGAGAGTGATGAATGTGAGGGGAAAACCAATTCATCATAACACACCCACGACAAAGGAAAATACCGGTGTTTTGTTTTTTTTTTCCCCAGTCATTTTTTTGCACATTTTTCTGATTGCACCTGTATTGTGATTACACCCAACACGGTGTTTTATTATGAAAGGCCACAATCTGGTGTGATATTCTTTAAGCTTATTAGGCTATTTATGATCAAAACGTCAAGAGTGCACCAAATAAGATGTCAATGACAGGCAAAACACTTTTTTTAAAACACTTAAATGTTTTGAATTTGAACGCTATGAGGTGTAATTTCAAAACTTAAAACACAATTTTAAAACACCACATCTGTGGACAATGATCTAGGCAGGTCTACAGGGAAGTAAAAATGTTAACACCGGTATTATTTTTCAGTTTGACACACATATAGAAGGTCCTTGATTAACGAGGGTATATTTAACAGTTCGATAGAAAGCATGGGATCTATAGTAACAAAGTGAAATGAGTAGATTAAGAAGACTGCAGTTTCTCATGACTGAGCATCAAAAACTAAGAGTCGTGTTTTAGAGATGATATCTGACAATGTAAAATGATCACTAATCCATTGAGGAGAAATATTACTTACTCCTCCAACTTTGCCAAATGCACCCAAGGTTTATTTTAAAAACCTTCTATTGTCTTAAAAGCTTCCCGGTAACTTTAATCCCTTGCCCAATCAAAAATGACCATACAACATATCTTGCTTGCATATAAGGGCCATAACTATACTTCTGTTTTGTTTTGTTTTTTAAAGGAAAGTATTTATTAATTTGGTTCACATCTGATTGGCACAGTCACAAAAATAGCCCTTTTAAAAATATCCCCCAGTACTCGTGTATGAGAATTTATTTATGGCACTCTCGATGAAAGAGTAAGACCAACCTGTCAAGATGAAGCGTCAGTTACAGCCCAGACTTTCGTTTTACCATGGGGAGAGCTAGTATCTTTCAATATGAAGACATCTGCACATGATAATAGATTAAATAAGGTCAACTATATTCAAGACATTTTTGCTTTTGCTTTTTTAAGAGACGCTGTGTTAGCCAAAGAGGACAAACTCTTTGAAAGGATTACATTAGAGATAATCTATTTTTATACATACAAAAGAACAAGACCTTGTGCTGAATTTTTACAGATTCTTAAGCTTGGAAAAATTGGGGCATCACATGGCTTTATTTTAAACCCTCCCATCTTTACAGAGTAAGAGGGGAAAAGCATGCGGTGTATGGGTGGGGATTTAGGGAGGGGGCGAAGGAACAATGTATCTCACACAAACTTAACTGTCTAACCATATCAAAATAAAACGAACCAAACAAGTACGAATCTAAGGAGAAATGATACAGTTAAACAGTTGGAGTATAACCTGACAGACACAAAACACTCCTGGTGTCATGAAGTTGTGTACAGTGTTGCTTCAGTGGCGGTGCAGTGAAGTGAAGTTCTTTGACTTGAGAATCCCAGACGAAGCTGCAGTCAGGCTGGCTCGTTGCCCAGCTTAAAAACAGAAAAGCTGCTTGCAAAAGAAAAACAAAAAGCAAAATGCTGATTCAAATCGTGATGCAGATTAATTACGAACCCTAAGCATGAGTCTTTATAATTAGATAGATTTGATTTCTGCCAAAGAATTGCTTTGCAAGTCAGTACCAAGAAGGATAAACTAAGACTAACTGTATTATTCCCTGAATAGTTGCTGTACAAATATATTTATTGAATAAGAACCCTCTACAATTTGAGTTATAATTACTTTTGAACCTAGAAGTTGCGCATATCAGTTTCCATTCTAGACCTAAAAACTACCTTACCAAAAGCTAAACTTAACAGATGCAAGCAATCCCATTTGCACACATTTCATGCAGTAATGTAAGGCATATGAAAATGATGAATCAATTCACCTCTTGACTAAGGAAAAATGCATCCATATAATGAACATCTATCCCCTTACATTTAAATCATCTACTTTGTCTTTGTCCTTTAAAACAGTTAACATTGCACCTCTTCCAATACTCACTCAGACGTTTTTTGATCCGAGGCATTCGGTTTCATCCCCTAAAACAGTGACTGCTGCAGGTGTGGCCATATAAAGGACTAATCTAGCTATTTTGGGTCAAGCAATTTGAAAGATACAGGAAGTATGAGTTGTTGGCGCGGCCAGTGATAGACGTTAGGAACCACCAAGATAACAGGCCGTGTTGAGCTGCAGCTGGAGTTGTTTACCCAGCCACGTCCGATGTCGTACAGTCAATCCACAAACCAAACCCACAGTCTCAAACGGCCTTTCACACACAGTCAATACGAAGACCTACACCTGATGTAAAGCAGAGAGCCAAGGACCATGGCAGGAAACAGTACTACACTGCTTGAGGAACAACAATAATCATTTTAAAAAGACAAAAAAACTTTCCTATGGAACAGTAAGTGCAATGTGCTTTGTTTTTATATTGACTCAGAACAAATGATATATATATTTTTAAAAAAGAAATTAAATGTCACACTGAAAAGGTTTGCGAAATAATGAGAGGAGCAAGTGTTTGGACAAAAGCATTAAAATGAACAAACTCGTTAATTAAAAACAAGCATTGAGAGCTCTGATCTTTAAATTTCCACAATCAATTCCTCAGTCCCTAATTCGTGCTCTGACCATGCAAGCTCAAACAAACTGGTTATTTGGCCGACTTGATAGAGCAACTCTTAAAGACTTTGAAAGGAATACTGTCTAATATATCATCAGTTTTAGCCCATGTCAATTTCAAGTATCATTTTTCCTGTAATTTATTGATTTCATTTTACATATCAAGACTCACTTGTTATATTAGCGTATTTGTATTGTTGATGTTGCCATAGAGAACACACATGGGTCAAAGATTATGTTTGGTTGCATTGATTGGGTACAGTTTATTTTCTTCCATTTTATTAGTTGCAGTTTTTACAGTGTATGCCAATTTTAGACTTAGTTAGATTTTTTATTTCAATCAAACCGTGTTCAATTGTGTTTGTAAAGTCTGTGGTAGCTTTTGTTGCAACATAAAATAATTTAAACAGAAAAAATTCAAAATAGCGCCAACAAACTTGTATTATTTGGGCGACTTTAAGCTTGTAGTTTTAACTTATTGTTAACTTAAAAACTATTTATTATCATTATTATTATTATTGCCTCGTATAAAGTATGTTTTGTGTATATTTATAGTTTATTTCATTATATTTGCAAGTTTAAAAGATTTTAAGTTTGCCAAAATTGTGATTACACCATTTTGTTTCTTAAAAGGGGGACAAATAGAAAAACAGCTTTAGAAGTACGATTTGGAAACGTTCTCCATAGTCAAAGAATGCACTGCTATATTTAACTAATTGAAGTGTATAAACATACATGCTGTGTGCTAGATGTTATGCCTTTACTGCCTGTGTTCTGTTTGTCTTGTTAAATGAAAATCTTTTAATAATTTAATCTAATCACAGTCTTGTTTTATTTTTTCCAACCACTCGTTGAACCCCTTAGACATGGCGCAGCCCCTCTCGTGAGGCTTTGGTCCAATTTAGGGCAAAAGCAACTAGCCAGGAACAAAGGGGTAGTCATTGTTTGTTTCGCTCACAAGATGCTTTCCTGTTTTGCTGATGGGCTGATTTACAAAAAGAATACTAAAGGGTCTGAATCTGTAAAAGTATTTCACTACTGAGATTTGCTGTTTCAAATTCAACATCAAATTGTGCAACGGAAACACGTGTGTTCTTTACTTCCGATATGCATTTGGAAACCCAGCCAAGAGCTCTGACAAAATGATCCGGGGTTCTGAAAAGCTGCAGGAAGGTTTTCTTGGGAGTTTCTAGAGTAGTAAAGGGGTGAGTGGTCCTTCTGTTTCTCAACTGTATTTTGTGTCTATTTATTTAGAAAAGGGGACGCAGTAACTTAGTGAAGTTTTTCTTACATTTTCCTGGAATGGTAGAACAAATCAAAGGTGAAAATGATCAAACAGTTCTGCTGACACCAATGTCGGCAGAAAAACTACAAAATCTCATACTTCCAAACATGACCAAATGAACAATGTCAAAATTTTACAAAGAAAAAAAAAACCTTTCAGTTTAGACTAGGATATTTATTACTGGGATTTCAGCTGACGACGCTTGAAGACTTTTTCATGGAATTGTTTAATTATTTGTACTTTACATGCCAGAAAAAAAAATAAAATAAAAGTTACAAATACAAATGACCCAATTTTTATTGCATGTCTAAACAGTAGCCATTGAACTTTATGACCAAACATGGAGAAAGAATGCCATGTGTGTGGCCACCGTGACACAATAAGGGAAAAAGAAACTACTACCTTTCTCAATTATAAGATTTTGAATATGTGTTTATGTATTTATATTTATTTTATTTTCATTTTACTTCCTCAGGTCCTTACAGGGCCTCAACACAACATCTGATGAACACCACCACATAAAATGTAACAAAACTACAACACCACAGTGTTTGAAACCTAAATGTACCCCATGATCCAACAGCTTGTAGAAAATACTGTATAAGCAATAACTTGAAATACACACACACATATATATATATATATATATATATATATATAAAAAGAACAAAAAAAAGCAATAAAAAATTTTGGTGTGCTTTTGTGTAAAAAAAATGCTTTGTGCTGAAGTGTGAAATGCAAGCAGGAAGTTATGTTTCTGACTATTCAGTGATATCTGATGTGGCTCAAATTAGTAATACAAAGAACACAAAAGCAAAGCCAAAGGAGCCAGCTACATGGTTTACTAATTTACATCCTCAGACCACATTGACAAATAAACCTTAGTTGAGAGGACAAAGACACTTGAACAAGGTCAGAAGAACAAATGTGTAGTAAAAAAAAATTTTTTAACTAATTCATAATATAACTTATTTGTCCAAGCACTAAATCCATTTAATATCTTCCTGTCCCATGGCAGCCTCACAACTACCATCACCATTATCCATCCCTGCGTAATGATGTAATGGCGTTTGACCCTGGAAGAGAGAAGGGGGAGGGGAAGAATAAGGAAAAGGGACTGTGACATCTGCAGGACCAGAGGCAGGGAGAATGAGAGTCTGAAAGATGGAGCAAAGGGGGGAGGGGAGATGACAAAACGGACCTTGCATTTTTCTCCATTTTAGCCATTCTTATTGGTATGCTGTTCCTCTGACAGTGATGAAGAGGACAGTCTGTGTGCACAGCTTTATAAAAAAGCTTATATTTCCACAAGCATTACAGTTCAGACATTACACATATTTATACTAATCTATCTCACTATACTGCTTTATGAATTATAAATCTGACCCCACCCTCTTCCTCAGCAGATAATCAGCACCATGGAAACCCAGGTGTCCAACGGTCCAAGCGGAACCAGTCTGCCTAATGGCCCCGTCATCAGTACAAATGGCTCTACAGATGACAGCAAAACCAACTTGATTGTCAACTATCTGCCTCAGAACATGACCCAGGAAGAATTCAAAAGTTTGTTTGGTAGCATTGGAGAAATTGAGTCCTGCAAGCTGGTCAGAGACAAGATAACAGGTACAACACTTTGCCAACACTGATGGGGAAAACATAAAAATGTATAAAATAAATAAATAAACTAATAAAAATAAATGAAATAAATAAACAACTGGTTCTGACAGTCCCAAGCATCACTATGACTTTTTTTTTCTTTCTTTCTTTGCAGGACAGAGTTTGGGATATGGCTTTGTTAATTATGTGGATCCAAATGATGCGGACAAGGCCATCAACACACTTAACGGTCTCAAATTGCAGACTAAAACAATCAAGGTAAGCAAACCTTTATTTTTTTAAAAATCACTTTAAATCCATTTTTGTTTCTTAACAGCATGCCCGACAAAAAAGGAGGAAGTGGAGATTTTGTCAATGGGGTTGTTGAAAGAGGTGGTGACAGAAGTGACAGAGGGAGGGGAGCAAAATGGGGAGGAGGAGGCAGAAGGGAGCGGTGGCTAGAACAAAGGAACCGAGAGAAAGAGCGAAGAGTGAGGG
>JAOWBL010000023.1:5945367-5975469 GCA_028564865.1 Zenarchopterus dispar
AATTTCAAATATAATCAAACACAGTCAGATTCAGTGTGTTCAGGGATGCATTTTGGGTTTTAGATAAATTGTAACTCGTTACTTGATAAGGGAACACCGCGAGGACGTTGAACCTCCACGGATGAGGCTCCAACACAGAGCAGCAGCAAGACGTGACACCGCATTAACATGGTCCAAACTTCACAATCAAGATGCTGCACCGGAACAACCTGTCGAGCATATAACAGCTACAAGTTAATCCCGACAACAAGCGCTCCGGTTCGAGACCATTTTAAATTTCATTAAAAACCAAGGACTTCTGAGAGGTTCGATAAAAACTAATGCTAACCAGTGGATGTAGTTAATTTTCGACATTAAAGCAAAGGATAACACAAAATACCAATTTTACATTTACGTCTATGGCAACTTGACAATTAGTAAAGGATTAAAACTTACAAACCAGCAAAGGGCGACAAAAAAAATGTAGTTTACGTCGCCTCCAAGTAAGCTATTGACCGGAAGTATTTCCTACTTCCGTATAGACATTGCGCATGCGCATACTGCTCGGTCTTGTTTCAATCTGATTGGACAATACTTTCTCTTGCTCTCGTTCTACAAATATAAGCTGCTTTTGCTTTATTTACAAAACTATATGCAAAAACACTTCATGCCAGAGTTCTGTAAAATAACTCGTTACGCGGCTCCCTAACTCAAAGGGGCGGCGCAAACGGAGCCCGGAAGTAGGCGTCAATTAAAGTTAGCCGTGGTGGCTACCAGCTTCTTCAGCTGACCCACGCCAGGAGATTCTCAAAGCTGCAGACGAACGTTTACAGCGAAATATGTCTTTTCTGTGGAGAAATAAAAAGGGGGGACCCTGGTATAGCGCCAAAAACTGTATTTAAAAAAAACCCACAAGCACAAGCTATGACTTGTTTATTTAAGCTGAGTAGCGTGACGATCATTGATGAGGAAGTGATGGTGGCTAGCCATTGGCTAAACCGGCCGCCAATCAAATTCTACGCACCTAAGTATAGATAAATTTATTGTTTTATCCTAATTTTCCAAATGAAGTACAAAAAATTAAAAACTATCTATTTCAAAAGGCATAATAAAGTAGTCTCTTATTTTTTGGCAAATTGATAAATGTAATTTTAAACTTCAAGTCTCTTAAATGTGCCCCAAAACATAGGCTCACTACAACCAAACTAGATTTTGCGTATGCATATATTACATGTATTGATTGTCAGTGAGACTTATTCTGTAGTGTGTGTCTTCTTAATAACTGAGAATGTGTAATAACATCTCTATCTACAAATATCTTTAGTTCTGCTAGTCCAAAATACAATAACAGCCCCTAAACCTGCCTGAAGTCATCAATTTGCAGCATTGAGTTGATGTAGTATACAATGACTGACAGCAAATATGAAGACTGCGTTGCTTTTGATACAAAAATCTTGCTTTATTTGTATTTTTAACACACTTTACAGTACCGAACAGTGAAAGAAAAGAAAAATATACTGATATACTATAGCATTGTTTTATACATAGATGTTTGCTTATTAAATGCATTTATTCACAAAATGACACCTCAGCTCTGTTAAGAGGAAAAACTTTCATAAAAATAATATAATAAAAAATAACTTGGACACATTTTACACAGTACAGCAAGATCATTTACAAATATTACAATCATTTCATGTTTTTCCCTTGAATGATCTTTCTTCTAGTGAACAAACGCATGAATTAAAGCCCAGAGAATTATTCTCAAAGGGAGCCAGTCTGTAATACCATTACCTGACAGCAACACCGATGGGGAACCAGCTAAGTAGGCCACCATGGGACAGATATTTCAGCTATCAAGCTCGATAGTGATTAAAATTACTAAGAAACAGAGGTGGTGAGAGTGCTGGAAACAACCAAGGGCACATTTATCTTTGAATTTGTAACATCCTTTGTGGTGACATCATCTTTCATTTGACTTTTAGCCAAATGAGTTTAATCTCTTTTGGATTTTGAATAGAGGATCACTACTTGTTTGATTATGCTTCAAGAAAGGGGTTAGAGCATAAAATGCTGCACAATGGAAGTCGTGATTTGCCCCAGTGAAATCTGACAGATGACTGTCAATGAACAAAAACCAGCACAAACTGTACACTACCTGAAACACACTGTCTGTCTCAAAACCTGATGAAATAAAGTGCTGGTACAAATCTTATCTGATTTCAACAATAAGTGTGCACAATCAAAAATTATGATAGGATGTTAACACAAGTAAGGAAATATATAATGAAAGAATGAAAATGTGAAGATGTGGCTTGCAGTGCCTCAGTGGTTCACTGAACAATTTTAAGTGGTTATTTGTCAAATAATGACTTAAATATAAATTCTAATTTACAATCCATTATTACATTATATACAAGAGTGGTAATGATTATAGCTGTATCATCAATACATGATTTGCTTTCCAGGCCATCCACCAGAATGATATAAAAATAAACTGTACACAAACTGTTTAAAGAAAACTCTTTCCATGGTTTTCTTTTCATCATTTAAAAAGAATGGCAGCAATCAATCAATTGAATAATTTCCTTAATAAGAAACAATTGCTACAGTATTGTGTTTGTATGGCAATTAAATATTAATGTTTTTATAGCTTACAACAGAACAAGATGCCACAAAAAACAAAGCAACATGTGTAAAATAAAAGGCCAGTGCATATGGGAATCTTTTATTGAAGTAATGCAATAGTAACTGCAATAGTAATCCTGGATTCCCATGTCACTAAAGGAAAATCTGTGTGGTGGCCTCACAGCTGGCTTTTTTCTTTTCTTTTTCTTTTTTTCTTTTGGCACCAAGCTGCGGTGTCTTCAGATAAGCTCAGTTACTGACCTGCAGAAACTTGCTCTTACCTTTTTAAAATAGCCACACTTGTGTCCTAATTTTTTCTCTTTTTTTTTTTGTACCCTGTGTAAAACAAACATCAAAACAAACTGATACCCATTTAAGCTGTGCTGATCGAATCCTAAACACTGTTAAACAAGATTTGCTGAAGCCAACAAGAGAACAAGAACACACATGACAACATTTTTGACGTCCTTTCTCTGTTACTCTGTTACTCACAGGCGATCTTAACTCCTGCATCATCTTAACTCAAAGGTCTCGTTTTCTTCGAATGCACCCAGATAGCTATAAAATCTCCATCCTTATTAAAATACAACACATTCTTTATGTTGGCCCTAGCACAGCAACAACAGAACAAATAACTGCCAGCAAGGTTTCCCTTTCCCCTCCAAATGCAATGCTGGATACATTGTGTCTAGACGCACCAATACTCACATAAATAAGCATACAGACATGATATAAATATACTAGGATATCTATGATATATCTTATAAATCTACATACTGGCAGGTATGTATCCTGCATCTGACATTAAGGCAAAAAACCATCAAACATAGCAAGGATGATTAGGGACTGTCCGACCTCCATTTGGCCAAGTCGTACTTCTTTCCCCTGACAATCTGCCTCCCTGATTTCCTTATTAATTTGTGTTCCCCTAAATCACTTCACCCACTGACGTTTCTCATGCTTAACTTTGGTGAGAATTGTTGTGTATGAAGAGACAAAAAACACACAGTGCAAATGGGTTCGTGACAACAAACTAAGATTTGTTCAGGTAATGAAATAATCCTGCACTCCTTCAGAAACGTTCAAATATAAAATAGGCAAAATGTATGCTTCAAAGCATCACATGGCTTATTCTCGGAAAGTAAATAAAAAAGAGAGAGAGAAAATTCTAATAGGATAGAAACATAAGCTTGAAAGAGTCCACTGGTGGTTGTGGTGGTGTCAGCGATTGCTCTGCATCCAGAGTTCTGAGTCGTAATATTACCAGAAGAGCAACAAAGGAAGACTTAGAGCCGAAAGAATTTCACAAAAGAACTTGGACGTGTGAGTTACACACCACAACACCATGAACAGCAACGAGAGATCTTTTAAACAAGAGACAAAGAAAAAAAAAAATGATAACAAAATCAGACTCTCTTGTCCCACAATGCATTGCTTCACAACAGCTCCATTCAAGAAGCTGATGTTTCAGAAAGGCACAGAGCCATCATGCACCAGTAGCGCTCTCCTTGTAAAGGGAAAAAGGGACACGGGACTCGGTGGTCCTTTCATCGCAGCATCTTCCTTTACTCCAGTACCATTCTATTTTCTCCTCCAACTCTGTGGATTTTTTTTTTTTTTCTTTCCGACAGAAATGGAAAAAAAAAAGTCACTCGGACATGGAGCTTCTCTGAGGAGAACGTTTTCTATTGAGATTCTAACAGACATGAATTACTAATACTGACTGAACACTTGTTGATACACCATTAAGGGATGGCTTTTTCCAAAGAGATTCATTACTGATTAATGTCCCTTGTGTAAATTCACTCATACAAACATACAGTCTAGTGTGTGTGTGTGTATGTGTGTGTGTGTGGAGTACATGTACCTGCAGTTATACTGCATGACTGTTGTATGCATGTACACACGTTGCATCGGTGTCTTCTACGTGACTTGCTCCTGCTCCTGTTTTTGTGTGTTTTCATGTGTTATGTAGATGTGTCTTTGTTTATGTGCATTCCAATCACCAGAGTGCTACACTGTCCTCAGTTGCTCATGAATAACGCTCTCTTAAATTCCTTTTAGTCTTCAGTTCATTGTGAAATCACTCGAATGACTTGCCACCACTCCAAATCTACAGTTGCTGTGTAATTAGCTTTTCTTTAAGTGATTTTGATTTATTCCCTTTTTGAAAAATATATTTAAAGGTCTGTATTGTCATTGCAGTCTTATTTGTTCTTGGTTTGGCCATTGAAAGGATGAACAAGTTAATCTGTGCAAGTGAAAGGGAGATACAAGAGCGGGACTCATGTATCTTCAGCTTGCGAAGAAGAATCTTCCTCTTCCTCTACAGGACTTGTGTCAGAAAGTCTTTCTTTTTCAGGCCCCTCAGCCGACTGAGATTTCAAACCTTCTTCCAGTTCTTCCTCCTCCATCGCCACCTCATCCTCCTCCTCTATTATGTCCTCATTTTCCTCCTCTACCATTATGTCTTCCTCGTCTTCCTTCTTGCCCTCCTCGTCCTCGTGATCGCAGTCCTGTGCCACATGGTTTGGCGTGGGCTTTTCTCCTTTGTCTCCCTCTTCCCTCTGGGAGCTCTCTTCCAGGGTGAGCTCAAACTGAAACTTGTCTATGCATACGTTTAGATCTTTGTCCTGTCCTACGGGAGGTGGTGAGGGGCTTTGCGGGATAGTGCTCTGGTACCAGTCCCTGTTGTCCTCCAGAGTGTCCAGGATGTCCTGGGCATCAGGGTACACAAGGTCTCCCCATGTCTCCCATAACGGATGGACAATGTAGTCAATGAAGCCCACCTACGTCCAGATGAGAAAAAAAAAAAAACGAAAACAGAACATAATCAACATTACTTAACCCAGCAAAACAGTAAAACTGCTACCTGCACATCAGCATTAAAAATGTACGAGGTCGACTGCTGTGATCAGAGCTGGAAGATCACCCACTGCGCTGTAGTTATCACACCGCCTACAGAGTCATGGCCACACATGCCTGTGTGTGACTCCTGATCATTTACCTGGCTTTTTTCCACAGATGCAGTGTGTTTATCGCACATGGGGCTGATCTCCATCCCTCGCTCCCTCTCCTTGTCCCCCTGCCTGAAGAACTCCTCCATGATTCTCTCCGTCCATTGGCGATAGACTGCTAGAGGCTTTGTGGGATTGCTCAGGTCAGCACAGTGCACCATGTTCCTCAACACCTGCAAAAACCAGCATGTTACACTCCAGGTTATAAATATGCAGAATTGTATAGACTTTACTTTTTACTGAATTTTTATATGCTTTGGGAATGTTAGATTGTGTCTTTAGACACTTCGTATTTCAAATAGCCAAGTTTGTAATCTCTGATGATATAATGTATGTGTTTACACATAAAGTTGTTGGTACCGTTCCACTGGAGCAAGAAAAACCAACAGTGCTCACTAAAAAAAACTTGTACCCAACAAAAATATTAATAAGTAGTAATTTACAAAATGTTAATAATAATAATAATAATAATAATAATAATAATAATAATAATAATAATAATAATAATAATAATAATAATAATAATAAATCTCTACAGTCAAGCACTTTCTGTAACTCTCAAGGAGACTTCTGCACCTGTAGATGGATATTTTGTTTAATTTCTCATTAGCAAAGTGCTCCAGCTGTCTCAAGTTTAAAAGGTTTCTTCTGTGGACATTATGTTTTAGTTTTTTCCACACATGTTCAACACGATTAGATCAGAGCTCATAGAAGATCACTTCAGAAGATATATGCTTTGTTCTTAGCCATTCAAGCTTTCTGACACTAGACAGCACATCTGGCTCCAGAATGTCTTGATAATCTTGATGTTTAATTGTTCCCGCATAGACTCAAGATACTCTGTATTAGACGCAGCAAAGCACAACCAGAACATAACTAAGCCTCCTCCATGTTTCTTTCACAGGACTTGAAGTGTTTGTTTTTTAAATGAATTGATTTCTGTGAACACAGAGTTGATGTAACTGGCTAAAAAGCTCAAATTCTACCTTTTTTATGATTTTCTTTCAATTAGATGACAGCACTGATGGATAGTGTGATCTGACACTGATCTAGCTTGACCTAGGAGTTCACTTTGAATCTCGAGGGAGGTTGGCTTCCAGGCTCTTTGGTTACTAGCGGTTACAGTCGTGATGCTTATTACAGGACACATTTTAGTACACACGTTATTTGACCATGTTCAGCATGTCACTGTGGTCATATAATTTTTCATCTTTTCTCGGGGCACCAACTAATTAGCCAAGGCCAATTTCATTAGCTTGTTCTGCTGAACCAGTCCAACAACACATGCTAATTTACTTAAAAAGGAAGAACTCTTCACTCAACAAATATCACAGCCTGCAATTTACTTTCTTACATTTTTTCCCCAAAACACCTAATTAACTCTGATTTTCACTATGTTTTTAAAAGCAGCTGACCTGCTACTGTCACAACTCACACCAAGCACCTCCTGCACTCTTGCACACATTCAAACATTTGTTTTCTGTTGTTTTAATTTGTTGCTTTGTTTTGTGTACCTTGATGCTCATTGTTAAATATCAGCCTCTTGCTTTTGTTAACAATGGGATAGCTGGCACTTTAATATGAAAATGTGTTAACACTATGAGGCAAAGCATCTTTTTAAATCCTTAGTAGTTTTTATGAACTGGGCAGCTCCACAGACCTGGACAGTCTTTAAAAAAAACCTCCTTCATTTTGCAAACAAAAAGACAGATGTTTGACAATATCTAACAGAGTGCCATTAAGTTGTTTTTTTGTTGGGGAGCGCGGGGGGATAATTAAGTATTTTAAATTATACAAGAAAGATGTTTAATGAAGAGGTTTGTCAGAAGGCGCCCAGTCCTGAATGTTGATGATTCATCAATTTACTCCAATCCAAACAAACTTTCAGCACAACTTCTCTTTTTCTCGTCGCACTGAACTTTTTGTGAACTGAATTTACTCATAAATCATTTTGAAATCTGACCTGTATTCGATCCGTGTAGTGGTCGAGCATCAGCACTCCAGAACTTGTTACTTTCTTGGTTTCCACCATGGTCTTGAGGTCTGCCAGCAAACTCATGTGTTTGGACATATCTGTGGCCAAAACCTGGGAAGGAAAGATATCAGAGGACAAATGATACAATACACAGCAGACTGAGGGGTTATCCGTATGGTACAGAATTAGCATGTAGTCAGACACCTACCATGTCAATAACAAGCTTCCTCAGACTTTGTCTCTGCCTTTTGCTAAGGTTCTGGAAGATGTCACAGTTGTCCTCATGAAGCAGCTTAAAGCCCACGGCCAGGTGGTGGTTCTCTAACACCGACTCGTCGTTGTACATCAGGGCTAACTCTGAGTCTGAGAGAGAGAGACCGTGCAACAAAGATCAGTCAAAAAAGCAGGATAATTGTAGCATTGCAGCGCTCCAGCCACCAGAAGTACACGATAAAACAACCTCCAGATGAGCAGTGTTTAAATACACTTTTAGAAACCGTTTGTCTCCTTCAAAAATAATTGCAAAGGCAATCTTCGGAGGCTAATTTGACTCATATACCAGAGCTTTCTGAGAATTGCAACAATGTTTTTTTAACTTATTAAAAAAAAATCTTTATAGCATAACAACATGGTGTTTTTTATACTACATTTTGCACAGATTTTGTCATAAATAAATGAACTGCAAAAATAAATACAAAGTTTCACTAAATCCTTTTATGGTTTGTGCCATTGCTTTCTAAAATTTACTGTCAAAACCACGATTCAAGTAAAACCTATTTAAAAACCGAATAATTACTATCAAAAACTGCACAGAAGTGAATTGTTATCGTTGTTGCCGTAATGATTTGTTTATGGTCCTTTGTTGTGATGAGACGCTACACATCATATCAGTCATTTAAAAAGGTTTGTCCTTTGTTGGACTTTTTAACATCTTATTTATGAGAATTTCTGCATCTCCTCTCTTTATCTCAAGTGAACTTACTCGTGTTTATGAGGAATTGGTTAGACACTCCTGGATGGTCTACATCGTGAATGGCAGCAGCGAATAATGCGGCTAATATTTCTAGATCAGTGAATACAGCCTGTCGGAGAGGGAGAGAGAGAGAGAAGAAAAAAGCGATTAGTTTCGCCTTGAACACATGCGGTAGTGTCAGCGTTTTGGCACTGGGAAGACAAACGGAGATACTTGCATCTAAAGCTGGTGTGGATAGGAGTACATGAGTGGACTGAGTGACATCAGCAGCGTGGAGGCTGTTGTGGTAGGCCACATTGGCATGATAGTGGTCCTCCAGGGTCATCACATAAGTGACAAATGTGTCCATGGGGATCCGAAAGGTCTTCAGTAGATCTCTTTCCTGCAGGAGGGGCAGTCCACAGAGGCATGTTGTAAGAGCGAGCCCGTTGTCAGAGTAAATCGAGAAAAAGGCTAAGTCCTTCATTCAAGCCGATAGATTCCAGTTGGGAACTCTTCTTTTTCTATGCTAGTTAGTGATCTGTTTAAATGTTAGGTTTCTCTCCTTTAAACCCAACTTGATAACACAACCTGAGCTGATAAAAGTACTAGTTCAGAAAGTAGAAGAACCTCCAACTCCTGAACAAGCCAGTTTTTGGAGTTTCTTTCTTAGTTTAGTTTAAATTTGATTCAGTGTTAAGATAATTTATCTGTCAGGACCTAAAACAACATTTTTCCTGACCAGACAGCAAAGACGAACATAATGCTAGAATTAACAGAAAGGGAATAAAATATATAAGTGTGTTAAGTGTTCATTTGGATTTAAAGACACATTTCCTGCTAGTAAACCATTTAACTGATGGATGTGACCGGAGAATTTTTCATTAGCGATATGTGGATGAAGCGCTACTTAAAACTCCCTGACCACACAGTCCAAAGACATCACCTGTTAAAACTGGTAAACTCACTCTTTGTGACATTTTCACAGCAAAACAGAGTTCAAAACTATCGGCCAATATTATAGTGTACTTAGTGGCAGGTTTTTTTCAGTTGTTTTAGGACAGCATTGCAAAACCTTACATTTGATAGGTTCATGCATAATTCATTGCGGAAGCTCGGTTTTGTTTCAGCTCACCTGGAAAATGGAAAACATGATGCAACTGAGGGGTCGATTATTAGAGAGTTCGGCCACACGAAAGATATTAAGGCCCCACTTGTTCAAATCATTCAGCTCCTGGAGACACAACAGGCAGCATTAACAAACACTGGTATAACAAGTCTGCAGTCTCTTCTCAAATTTAAACAGCAACTTCAATTTAATCTTAGATTATTGAAGACAGAATTCGTTGCCACGAAAGTTGCAGCATGTCTTATAGCTTCTTGATTTTTGTGATCTGTTTTTGTTCTTCTTTGTTTAATGTGTAGCCTCACTATAAAACAGTGTTGCAGCAGTGTGATGGGTTCAATATGTCTGGATGAACAGTAGGAAATGTTTGTTTTTAGGGTGTCTTCCATCCGTTTTATCTGCTTTGTGGGTTCATTTGCACTCATTTTGACATTTCGTGTCGTCTTTCATTCACCCTGGCTAACGCATCCTCGTGTTCAGTCTTCACGCCAAAGCGAGGCAAGGTGGAGTTGGAAAGGCTGGAACTGTGTGTTAGCTTCTTCACGCCACTGATGTGACACATGGGCTTCTCCCGCTCCCTCAAAGTCGGGGATGGAATCTCCACCTCGTTCTGCTTATCTGGAAGGACCAAAAGTGGAAGGGTCAGCCACTTTACTAGAGGTTTATAGAGGCTGATTACGAGCAGATGGCAGGTTGGCTTTACCTAGAAAGGTAGTGGAGATGTATTCTGACACTTGGTTCCCTGAGCGACTCATCTCTGACAAATGGGACAGCTCCCTGTTCAACATTCTCTTGAACTGGAGGAGGGGGGACAGACAGAAATGAAAGTGAGTCAACTGAATATTAGTTACACCAGAGAAAGATAAGGGTTCACGATATATCCAGAAACACATGCTGACTGATAAACCTCCAGAATAATTAACATTTTCTTATTCATTGTAATAACTTTGCATTCCATTTAAAGAGATCGTTAAAAAAATGTAGAACATAAATTATTGCCCTCATCCACTAAAGGGTGAGAAAAAAATCAATTATGAATCATCCCTCCTCCCTTTCTTAGATGAGAACAGACTGTTCAATACCCCCGGTTTGTTTCCAGCCCTCTGTGTCGCAGTAATGTGCTGTTTTTATACATATTGCTTCTTACATGACTGTGGTGTCAGTTGTGAGCTATAAGAGTCTGCAGGTCCCAGACACAAATGTGATCAAGAGGATAGATTATCCACAGAGAAAGAAAAAAAAAAAAACGCTGTTCCTGAATGTTCTCTTGAGCTTTTATGTAATGTTTTTATTTATTTATTTATTTCTCCTGTGGACGAACAGGATGTCAGGCGGTTGAATGGTTCCCTGTCTGACAACTCATGAGAAGGCACAATGCAATTCAGACGGACCCCTCAGTCTGTGTCCTACTGACTGATCTTTCACACATAACAATCTCCATGGCAACCAGACCAGTTACTATAGCAACTGCCTCCTCACAGTCAGTCCTTCAGCTTGATGTGAGAGCGGTGGCTGTTTGGGTGACAATCTGAGGGAGTCGGCAGGTGACTCTGACCTTTACCAAGGTCAGCCCTCCCATCCTCTTCCTCTCCTCCTCGCTACATCTCTCAGTTGCCTATAAGAAATCCTCCTTCGCTCTTGAGGTAAACAAAACTCTCCATCACTGCCCTTGGGGCCCCAGATCTTCCTTTTTCAGCCTCTGCTTTGCCTTCTCCATATTTTAACACCATCGTTCACTCTCTTCCTCACAATGATCTCTCCGCTTTTTGCCTGTTTTATTTAGCATGGAGCTTGTTATAAGTAAATATGTACCACAAAAGCACATCATGGAAGCAGCAGCGGTCATCAAAACCTGGGAAGGTATAGCCCAGTGGCACACTAAGCCAGTAGTCTCAGCCCGAAAGCTTCCTCACAACAAAATATCACATTTTTTCCTGCTCTGATGCTGTAACGCTGAGTCATAGCTGCCAACCAACACTTCTACGGTGCCAGGACAAACAACACTCTTCCCCTGACACTGACTAATGAAGCAAACATTCACCTTACAGACATGGCAGTGGGCATACACACTTACACACCTGCATATGTGAGAGACCCTGGAGGACTACATCTTTACCAGCAGCCATTGGTCAACAAATAGCACACTGATATAAATGCAAACACATCCACCATGTGCCTGTGTACTAAACTATTTAATATGATTCAGATGGAAATGAGGTCAAGGAAATAAACCATTTAACCCTAGTTCATTGAAACAATAAAGACCAGAGAAAATTCTTGTCTTGGAATCACAGAGACTGGACACCACATCAGATAAAAACAATTTTCATACTTATGCTGTTTGCACACATTTAAAAGGAGAAAAGATACATCCTCTCAGCCCTGAGACAATAACCTTGTCTATTACTGAAAAATTAATGATGACTATCTTAAGCTTGTGTTGAGGCAGCAGGAGAGAGGAATTGGGACACAGGTGTGCAGGACAGAATTGCACTATATTTTGTTACATGTTTTGATATTTGCAGAGAAGACAGCTTGACCATTTAAAAAGTCCCACCTCCCCATTATTATTGAAACCCTCCCATTTCTCCCCCCAAAAAATGAAAATCTCGACAGGTTATTGAAGGGTGAGGAATGGGACTTTGTGTTTACAGTTTTGCTGCAGTGTAGAAATTAAAATGAGCAGAGAATCCCTTATTTTCCTGTATTATTATTATTCTACCAGAGTAAATGTATATATAAAAAGGTAGAAATGTAAACACACGTGCTCACCACACTGATTTAAAGTGTGTATGTTTGAGAACCCATGTACCACATTTTAAATATTTGCCGGTTAACGACTGACACAACCTGTGCTTCATCGAACAAAACAAGCAAGAAAAAAACTTAATAGATGAGTTGTTCACGCATGCAGAACAGTAATGCATCAAGTATCCATAACATCAATCCAAGATGGCCACCGCCAGACTTTCTTTCCAGTCTGTAAGCTATCTAAGCCATACCTGGTCCCACCAACCGATGAGCCAGGGCCTGGAGCAGGTCTCACAGAACAGGTCCACTAAAGGCGTCCTACGCTCTGCCGGCGTCCCACCCCCCTCCAGAACTCCTCCAGTAGCTGCACCTGGGTCCAGCTCTACCCCTGCCTTCCCCTGCAGGGGGCTGTAGCTGGAGGAACGGGGCAGCCTGTAGCCCCCAGGTACAGGCGAGGGGCAGGGGGATGGTGCTGGGTCAATGGCCTCCACCACACCCATGTTGAGGGTGACTGGTGGTTTGGGCCTTTGGCACAGGCACGAGGTGCGGTAGTGGAGCGGGGCAGGGGCACTGTGGGTGCCCCAGTGGCATGAGGGCGTCGTCAGGGTGTGCGGGGAGAGGCCACAGCCGGTCAAGCCAGGACACTCCAGAGTGACGGCTGCCCCAGCGTGGGGCGAAGGAACAGGGGAAAGGGGTGAGGGTAGGGGCCGTTGGTGCAGATTATCCTTCCCTACATGCAGCACTCCAAAGCAGGCCACCCCGTCGGTCCTGAGTAAGGCTCCAGCCTCAGTGTGGTCAGAAAGTGAGGGCCCCCCTGATGGGCAAACCAGGAGCCCCCTGGTTCTGGCAACTGTGCAGACTACATCTCATCCCATTTGCTGAGAAGTTTGACCCAAATCTATATTCACCGCAGGGTGATGCTGGACGAGCACAGAATGAAGGAAGAGGAGCGGAAATTGAGAGGAAGCGAGGGACCGAGTGAAGGGCACAGAGGGACGGAGATGGAAGAGATGAGTGTCAATATGAGAGAAGAAAACGAAAAAAGGAAGGAGCAAGATCTGAGATTCTACATGAACAGCATCAAAAAATTTGACATGACAAGCATCAAATCAGATGGAGAGAAGGCGAACCACAAGGGTGACTGTGTTACCGAGTCATGGTGGTGAAGGGATCTTGGATGACAGCAGGAACATCGGGAAAATGAGAAAAGAGGGGCAGATGATAACAGCAAGAGAAAAACAAGGACGGCAAGAATGAGAGAGGGAGAGATAGAGAGACGGAGGGGGATGGAGGCTGGCCTGGAGCAGACGGTCGGGCTGAAGAATCACACCAAAGCTGTGGTCTGGAAAAACAGTCTCCCTCTCCCCGTGTTGCCTGCCCCTCCCCCACGGTACGGATCCAAAGGCCCGGCCCAGTCCTACCGGTGCATCAGCCCCTCTCACCGATGTCAGCTACACTCAGTCAGTGCACAGACAGTCAGACCTGCCTCCCGGTAGCTCTGGAGCCCCGTCCTCAGCTCCGAGTCACTTCATGTCTGAGCTGGCCAGAGTGCCAGAGGCCTAATCCCGCTGCTTACGGCTGCCGTTCCTCCTCCAATGCTCTGCCTTTTGCGCCATTTCCCTGGATGCTGTAGACAGCCCTCGCAAGCTAATCAGGCAGTGTGGCTGCAGGCGCGTGCGTGCGTGTGTGTGTGTCTGTGCCTGCCTCCCGTCAGAGGCCGAGTGCGCATGTGCGCCAAGACGGCATGCGCGTCTGTCGAAAATATATGTGAGAGCGAGAGTGTGAGTAAGAGTGAGAGCCCGAGCAGGGATGCTCATGTGCGCACCTCCATGTTGGCACAGTGTGGAGGATTTCTGCAGCGCATTCACAGACACTGTTTACCCACGAAGAGTTTTTTCATCACATATGCACAGAAACTGCACCATTATCATCCTGCTGTTTTCCTCCCTCAGCCACGTCTGTGTATGCCGTTTATGAATACCGAAAGATTTGTGGATTAAAACAAACGCCGCAGATGGCACTGTCTCTTTAAGACAGAACACTATTAAAGGAGCATTGTCTCTGTGCCATTGGTTGTTGCCTTAACCACATGTCCTGTGGTCAGCGTGGCAAGCCAATGACTAAAAGGGAAGGGCAGACCCTGCTGCTGTTCGATAGCAACCAAGGTTACAGCAGACATCAGCATCAGGACCAGTCGCCCCCTTCCCAGTCCCCCCTCCCTCTCATGTCCTCCCCACCCACAGACCGTCACATCCCTCCTCTCTCTCACTCCCTCTCTCTCTCTGTCCCTGTGTCCCCTGGAAATACAACATGCACACATCCCTAAGAAGCTTGTTGAGGTTCATAGATTTATGCAGGTATAAAGAAAAAAAAAAGAAATAAAATAATTAAAAGGTTCCAAAAGCCAGTGCTACATGATGCCAAATTTTTTGGTAGCATATAACAAAAGCTAAACCACATAAAGAGAAAGCATTTACAGTACGTGTTAATTAGCAATTTCACATAACTGCAGGACCAGAAATAAAATTAGAAAAACATTTTTTCTTTAATTTGTCATTCTTTATATCACGCTGAGGGTTTTCTACGTGAATATGTGTCAAGGTTTTGTGTGATGGAGTAACCAGGAGCAACTTGTGAACCAGTTCAAACGCCTTTCATCCGCATGTTTACACCATACTGCGTCCATGCTGATGGACAGTGAAAGTTCAACTGGACATGCGTCGTGTGTACAGCAGCACACCTTGTTGGAAGCCATCTCACTGACTGAGCGGTGGGTCTGAATGGTCTCCAGCTGGTCCAGACACCAGTCCAGCTCCTCCAGAGTCTCCCTAGCCATCTGCTGGTATGTCTCCTCTGACAAGGACATACACACATACATACAAAGAGCAGCATGAAAACAAGTACACAAAAACATCTTCAAAGCAGCAATGGCCTGATCTCTGCTTGTTAATCTTCCATCCACTGGATCGTAAGCTGATATTAACTGTAGTGTACAGCGTAAGATCTTGAAAAGCTTATTAGGATCTTATTTAAGGCTTCTTCAGTTTTAACAGACTTTTGAGAGTTTTAGATTCATACACGGTTGATGGGACACTCATTCTTGAGTCACATAAATAACTTATTCACGATCAGGCTGAGCTATGCCCTCTAAGAAAAGACAAACACAGCAAGCAAAAGCTCTGAACCTGCAGACATCCAAACTGGACCTTTGTCAAGGCTGCTAATAAATCTGGAAAAAAGACCACAGCATCAAAGAGATGAAGAAAAAAAAACTAAAACCTGTCATTCAATAACTGTTGGAGAAACTTAGAAGCATCTTCTCTAAACAGAAGAAGAATAAAAGCAATGTTTTTGAGGGTAGTAATGTAAAGCAGGACCTTTGACTCCTCTAAAGGTGAACAACCTTTTCATTGTTTGATTTGCCAAAACACTGCACATGCTGGCCAGGTAAACAATGTACCTGTACGGGTTGCTTATCAGCCTTTAAACCTGAAGCTGGTGCTTAGGCCACGAGAAGCCCTTCGGATGAGAGGTGAAGCATCTTCAAAAGTCAGCTAAAAAAGTCCAGTTTTTAATGATTATGATGACCTGATCAATACACTAGCAGTATAAAATTTGAACATTTCCACCTCAGAAGAAAACGACATACCTATATAATTCTGTTTTGTAAATAAACTACTGTATCTTCCTGTGTGTCACAGTTAAATACTGATTAAATACTGTAAAATATAAGAAATAAACTTAACCCTTACTGATGCTCCTGTGCACTCCCCTTTAGACAAATTTCAACCATCTTTCAAATAACCTATTTAGTTCTTTTTCTGAATCAGGAATGAAGGAATTGTTTCGATGTCGCAAAGTCTGGACTTTAATGGACACCACTCATTTAAAGACAAACAAAAGTACGGGAATGGTAGAATTATAGGAAATGAAAAGATAAATAGTTAAAGACATTCTAAATAAATAAGGGTGGACATAATAAATAAATGTATTTAAATAAGGGGTGGAAAACATTTTGGAGTTTGTGTGATGCAGTCCAGTGCAGGATTCCTCTGACCTTTAATAATAATCCCCTTTTTGACAATATCAGTGAAAACTAAAGGAAAAATAAAAAATAAAAACATAAAGTGTAAAGGCAGGTGTTATACTAGACTGCATTACATTTCACATAAAGAATCATAAAAGCGTCATAATCATCATAAAATTAAAAGACTCATAGGTTTGGATGCTTCTAATTGATTTAATTGAACTGGTGGATATGTCTTAACTTTTGGATGGATCTTTTGATAAGAAACTCTGGAGGAGTCATTAAAGTTTAATTTTTAATCAGAAAGGTATTTTCATTTTAACAAGACAAATTAAAAGGTTTCTGTTTAAATAGTTTTGTGTAAATATAATTACTTTTCTTTAAAATCTGTGTATATGATTGAATTAACAATCTCAACATTTTCATGACAACAAAAATTAAAGTATGATACTAGTCATTGTTCAGTTTTCTATTTTGCTCTGTTTGCACTATTTTTAAAAAATAATTCTGTCTTTTATTTTGATAATTATTAGAAAAGAGTCATAATTCACGTCAATAATTTCTGTGGTTGGGTTTCAGAGGATGAACAAGTTATAAAAGCCCAAAACACAAAGGATAACATCTATTTGCAACAGCACAACCTTAAAATATATTACAAAACTAAATCAATTTTAGTCATGTTTTCCAACCCGTTAAACAAAAAATAATTTCAAAGTTAGAAACGTGACACGCATTCCCACTAAAGAGAACATAAATTGCTTCCTGTTTCAGTTATTTAACCAATTCCACATTCTCAATTTAATATCATTTCTCATCACTTTAAATAAAGCTATTCATAATTATATTTATTGGTTCAGCTCTTGATTGGTATGTTCAAACTAGACAAATCTGACTGATTGGACCTCACATTCAGCTAAAACTTTCAGGTCAGGCTCTCCATATGTTCAGTTAAGTTCTGAAGCAAAGATTTAAAGGTTTATACTCCAAGGTTTTCTAAACGAATCTTCTAATAAATTAATGTAGGTATAACACTCTCATTTCCTGTAAAAGCAGTGCGCTCACTCAAACAGCTGCTCACTAAAAGCACATAATCACGTGTGATCTTCCTAAGTTAGTTTCATTACTGATTATGCATTTTCATAGTGTGTGATTAGAGGAAAATGAGAGTTTTAATTAGCCAACTTACCAGAGAGTGTAGCTTGGGGAACAGTGGGTTGGCTTGTCACTGGTGACCTCCTGTGGACAAACATATCATTACATCAGTGGAAGTGCCGCACACCGCTGCCCCCTTCTGGTTAGCAAAAGCAACTACAACCAGAATTACAGTATGAGGAAACAAACCGCTTGGTTTCACAGAGGAAACATAAATATATGTATTATTATTAATTTATATGTCTATAAAACAATATGAAGCTTTTTTCACATCCAAATGTCTTTATATACTCAAACACGGCAATGTGTGTGCTTTTGAAGTGCATTTAAATTCCCTTGTTTCACTTCAAATATTAAAGTATCCAAAAATAGCCAAAGATGAAGCCTGACTTTTGGTATTAACTGTGCTGCTTACTTCAGAGGCCTTTCTGGGCTACAGAACTGTGTAATTATAGATGCAGATAATTCTGTGCTGCATTGCTTTATATATCATATTGACGTGGAGCTAAAAGGCTGCCAACTTGAGCTCCGTCTGTCTACCGCATTACAAGGGAGAAATAATTTTAGCATTATTGACCGTCTCCATTGTCTGCGTACAGAGTCAGGGACAGACTTCTGAGGCACGAAGCTCTCTGCACTCAGTGCTTGGTTAGAAAGTTGTAAATATGCCAAATGATGCACATCATCTTTTCCTTGAGCGCTGGTACTCATAAGCTGGTTAATCACAATGATTAAAGTGTTTCCCACAGGAGAAAGGAGATGGAGATATTAGCACAGACACACACTACAAACTGAGCAGGCAGTTGTGATGAGCACGAAGTGGGGGAGGGGGTGGAGAGAGGGGTGTCCGACAGCATGATACTGACTTGTTAGTGGGTGTTGTGACATTGGCGAGGATGGTGAAGTTGCTTCTTACAGTTCGTAGGCTGGCCAACACCTGGGGAGTGAGGGGGGGGGAGGACAACGTAGGAGGGGAAAGAAGAAGGAAGGGAGGGAGGGAGGGAGGCAAAGGAGGAGGAGGGACAAGTTCACTGCACTAATTTGCCACAGTTTCTTGTTATATTCAGAAATTATGAAAGCCAGACATCTGCAAGGAAACGTACCTGAGCAAAAGGGGTGACAATCATGTCTTCGGCGTGCCTGCGGGATACGTGGACAGGACAGAAAAAACATGAGGGAGGGGGTCCGAGCAGCTGTGGTGCTCAGGACTGCTGTTTATGTATATGGTTATAACTGTGAGGTGGATGTTTATAAAGACTCGTGTCTATCTAAACAGAGAAATGATCCCGAAACACACTGATGAGGAAGTTTGGTTTAAGAAGGGAAAGGCCAGGAATCGATCCTGAATATAATGCCTTTATCCAGGTTTCATTAGCATATTCTTGCATAATTACAATCATAACCCCTGCTGTGCTGACTGGGATGTTTTAAAGCTGCTGCTGTGTTGAAGGTCGTGAAGTGATGGATCTAGGCCGATGGCTTCATCCTTACCCCTCACTGTTGATGGAGGAGTTTCGTGACATGGTTTTGGGGGACGTGTCATAGTCCGAGTCCGAGCGGTACAGGAAGGACTCCCTGCGCTGACTCTGGGGAAAAGACGGATGGAGCACCAACCCAGGACTCGCCTGCGAATCCATGGGACTGCGGCCTGGTGAGGGACCATTCTCCGAATCAAAGCTGAGGGGTGAAAAAAGGAAAAGGAAGAAACTCTGGTTTTACATCTCTTACATTTAATACAGGTGTTTGTTTTAACTGTGAGTGACAACAAACAAGGGAGAGATGGTCCTGGATGCTTAAATACAAGCACAGAACCCTGTAGTTTGCTTTGCTTTATTTATTTTTGGGGTTTTTTTTAGCTTTTTTTTGGCCAGAAAGCTGAAATGAGACAGATAAAACTGATAATATTGCATGAACAGATACATCTGTGACTCCATAGTTAAGTCAGATTGGCTTCACTGAGAATCACACCCTACTGTCAGGTCACTTTTCACAGACAGTCATGTCTAAATTGGCAAAGTGAGTTATATCAAACACAGATTCTCTCTCACCTAAGCTGTCTGTTGGAAGGTATGAATGATTTGAGATTTTTGATTTGGATGGAAATCTTTTTTAGATCCAAAAGGTTTAAAAAACAACCTTTTAACCTCTTAACTGTACTGCAGAGTTTATTATCATAGTTATTATTGTTATGACTTTTTACAACTAACTTCCCATTTTCTTTATTTTGCACAGTAAACTGTCCAATAATGGTAAACCCCCACTCCACAGATCCACAGTGTTTGGTCCAACTGGTCCAACAAATGCATTATCAGCATTAAAGCTGTATAAGACACAAAGCAGAGAGAAGTCAACCGGCCCGTTCACAGGCAAGCTTAGGCAACAACAGGTTTCTAAAGTTACATATTTCTTTTCACTGTAGCTTTCAGTCTTTACGCCTTTATTCTCCAGCAAGTCTTGACAAAACCCCTCACACCATTTTTTTTTTCTTTTTCATTGAAATCGGAAGTCTTGCAGCACAGAAATTAATTCACTGCAGGCTGAATGTGGTGTGAGAAGATAGTGTCATGAAACAACAAAATAATAGTCAACACTGAGCTGGTAATGCATTCAGATGTCATTTTATCTGACCACATTCATAAAACACACACTCCTGGCTTTGGTAGCTGCCATAAGACCTCTACACAGGTTAATATAAACTATGTTATTACGTTATTTTCCCTTCATTTAATAACTACCAGGACAGATATGCACTGACGTTGCAATGTCTGTTTTTCATAGAAGATAACTTTTATCTGCCCCACACCGCCTCCCTTTTTCTAAACTTGCTAAACATTTCATGTGGACTCGACTGTGACTGCATTTTAGCTTGACTTCTGAAATGAAGTCTGATATTTTTAGAACTCATACTTATAAATTGGCCAATTAGGAGCCCCTCCATTCCCTGCAAGGCTATGCAAATGCTGTTAGAGATCAATTATCATGAAACAAGCTTCCATGGTAATGACAAACACATCAGAAATGTCTGCCATGGGGGGACTTTCTGCAAGCTGCATGTGCTAATCCCCTTTTTTATTTTATTGTTTTCCTGTGAAGTCAAAGTAATTATCAGACTTTGCCATTTTAAATGCAGCACTTCCCAAAATCAAATGAACTTGACCAAGGTTATTACTCTGTGTGAACAGGGCGATTACCACTGAAACTTTTAATTGCAGATAGTCACATTGCATTAGTATATATTGTAATATCTATAAAGCTCACACCTTGGTTGATTTAAGGCAAAAGAATCACAAGTTGTTACACTTCTAATGCAAGAATGACGGCTTGTGCTGGAAAACATGAAAGATGAGTGATTTGATGCACAACCGTACCTGCACGTGCAGTGATACGAGCGTCTGCGCTCCTGAATACTGCGGTTCAGCTTCATGCGCCGGAACAGAGCTGAACCTCCATGTCCGCGTGATTGATCATCTGGTGACACAGGTGAGGTGAGTGAGGGGGCAGGAGGTGGACCCTCCGGACTCTCCCACAACCTCAGTTGTCGTGTCAGCTTCTTCTGACTCATTGCCGCCTGCTCTGGCCCTGCAGGAGCTGAGTGGCTAAAGAAAACTCCCCCAGCCTCCACTTACAACTGGCTGTCTCACTCTGTGTATGGCTGCCTCTCTCCCACGCAGTCCCTCCTCATCCACTCTTTTTTTTTTTTTTTTTGCTGCGTACTCACGTCTCAGGCAAACACAACCGCAGCACCTGGTGCTGCAAACGGTCCTCAGTCCACAGAGAGAGAGATCTAATAACAAGGTCTGGATCTTCCCGTCACCCTCGCTTACCTACATGTCTCGGCAGGCAGAGTTCATCAGCATGCATGCCTTTTTTTTTCTGTGATCCTCAGGCCTTGGATACTTAACCTCCAGTCTGCATTTCTCTCATGTACAGTTTATTCTTTGAATCCAGTCGGTGTTTCTCAGTCCTTCTCTTTTTTCTGTTTTGGTCCTTAGCGCTGACATCCTGTGCTATCTCACCACAAGAGCTCAGATTGACTCCCACTGATTCCTCTGGAGCTGGCTGACCCAAAACAAACCTCTGTGCCCATGTGGTCTCCAGTTTCCTTGGGCTTTCGCAGTCACAACTCACAAGACACCCCTGCTGAAAAAAACAACCTGTGATTATCTCTTTTGATTTTCCTAACTAACCAGCCTGTTGCCTTCTTGTATGTGTTAGTTTTTCGCCTCTCCCCACCTCCCTATCGCAAGCATGTGCTCTCACTATCCTTATCTCACTGCTGACAGTTCCTCTGCAGCAACAGGAAGACTGATCAGTAAGAGAAACAGACCACAGGCGCTAGAATAGAGCAACATGCAGAGCCTGTGTAACAAGGATTTGAAGAGAAAAACAACCCAGGAAGAGGAGGGGAAAAATTCAGGGGAAAATGGGTTGACTCATACCCTTGTGTAAATGTTTACATGTTCCACTAAAGAGTGTGCAGGGTTTGCACCCAAAACACTTTGTATTTTGACATCAACAGCCTTATCTACCAGCAGCATTTTCTTTGGCCTTTAGATGTGGCCAAAAAAAAAAAACTGTGCTATGCTGTAATATTCTCAATGAGCAACAATTAGACCATGAAATACCTTCTTTTTTTAAATTTTTTTTTGTGAAGAGGTGCATTAAGCCAACCACAAGCAGTTCAGTGTTGACATTGCAGATAAAAATGGTCCCCAGCCCCAAGCAGGATTTTTTTTTATGTTGTTTGTCAAATGATGCATTTTCGAACACACTCTAAATAAAAATGCAGAGACATTTTGCTGCAGTGTTAATAAAAACTCAGTTGGAGCTACAAGACTGCTGCACGTGTCAAGTTTGCTCGCAGCACATTTCCCGAGGAGTCCCCTGAGGTCTCATTTATTACTTTCATAATGGCAGGCATTGATTAATAGCTTTGCAACTACCTTATTAACCCTGAAACGACCAAAATGGCATTTTGAAACAACATAATGGGAAGTGAGGCAATTTCCTTAGAGACTCACGAAAAGCAGAAAAATGCAAAGTGGAACCACTGTTTACTGTTTAGATTTACTTTCAGAAAGACAAACACCAGATAGTCAATTTTTCCCTTTTTTTCTTGCATGATATGCATTCAGAACTGTTATCCAATTTCAAGTGTATGTTTCAGGTTTTTGTTCCACAGTAAAGCTTAAAACTTTATTTTTTGTCTACAGGTGAATATACCTTTAGAAGTTGGCAAAAATTATATGTTGTCACTGAGTCTGTACTTCCTGGTCATCTTCCTTCATTCAAACACTCCATTTTTAGAAAAACAGATTAAATATTTGGAATTGTGCATGCGTTTTTCAACTCGGCGTGTCTGCACGAACCAGATGCAGGCACAAATGAGACGTCTTCCGAGCTGCGAGTCTCTCTGAGCCTTTTCTCTGCAATAGCAGCCACCGAGAAAAAGAGGAAAAGAAAAAAAAAACAAGCAAGGAAAACTTGCGGCACGAATTCCACTTTTTCAGCAGACAACTTAAAGTCTGTGCACACCGAAGAACACAGGAAAGATAAGATACCCTGCCAAGCGGCTGGTTCTCTCCTCTCGCTTTCACTTTCAGTAGTTTACCCTTTCTTCTGAGCATGTCTTCTCCCTCTCTTCTCCCCATGGTAGACAGTAACTATTATTTGCTTATGACACGCTGGGGATGGATGGTGGAGCTCATCTTGGAAAGCCATTTATAAAAAGGCCTTACGTGGAGCTTGTTTGAACGGCATCTTTCAAAGAAAGACTTTGGAAAAATGTCAAGAATTCTGATTCACTTGACAATTACTATTGTAATCTCTGGAGAGCTGATGAGGAGACAATTACCCCATCTTTTATTAAATACAACGGCTCAATAATGGCAGCTGAAACTGCTCAAAGTGACTCATGCACAACCCTGTACGTACGGACACACATGAACGCACACTTGCCAAAAATTAAAAACATAGGTGCACACACAAATGAGCTTTAACTTTGAAGCTCTTGTTGTCACTCAACGTTGCAAACACACAAACTATCAGTGTGCACGCACGCGGGCGCACGCACACTGTGCATGGGCTGATTATATGCTGGGCCGTGGGCAGCCCTCTTGTTTTCATTATGTGAAAGCAGGATCCTGGGAGTGTATCGCTGCGGACAATGACATGATGATCAGAGGTTTCACAGAGAAGAGGATTTGTGCCGATAGAGTGAGTCCTTCCCGTGGAAGATAACAAACCGTTTCTGTCAGGGTGGAGAGGCGTACATTAAAGCTGCTGTCTCTCATGTTGCCATGCTACCTGAATTGCATCTCTGACGCACACCAGAGACAGCCTTATGATAAAGGCTAATGTGACTTGTTTTGCATGACTGAGAGATGTAGCCACTGACTTGGAAAATGCAAAGCTCATTTTTCACATGTGCGCTAATCCTGGAACATCATGTTAAGCTGTATTTTGCTTGAGAAATCTTTCTTCTCAGGTATTATTGAATTTCCCTGTGACATTGGCACCGTGCATTTTTCTCAAACTGAGTCTTTGTATGCAGAGCAAGCTGGGAAAATTGGACTGCTGCTGCAGCTCTTCATTTAGTCTCCTTACTGCACACATTTCTGCAACAAAAGGGGGAGCCTGATTTCATGTCATTAATACAGCAGGCTTCAAAGGGCTTTGGAGCCCTGAGTCAATACAGCGATTAGTTTAATTAAACCATTAAGTCTGTATAAGAGTGTAGAGGAGATTTGCATACATCCCCTCTGCTGACCCTCTCTTGCCATTGATTATTCATTAACAACTATCATGAGGAAGCCCCTGACTGGAGCAGGCTGCTGCTAGATCAGCGTTTTTGCAGTACTCTGGCCGGTGTCCGCTCTCCTTTCTCTCCATCACACTGTACACCGCCGTTAATCAGGTCCCTAAAGGGATAAACTAATCCTCATTCATTTAAGCTACTTTACAAAAAAAAAATGAACACACAGACCCACTGCACCCATTTTTCTTCTCCATTCTTCTCGATTCACCAAGTTAATGATTAACCTGTCTGAGTCTATCGCCCTCCCTCTCCCCACGATACAAACAGACGCACACAATATACGCCATACGCCGAGCCTCAGTGGAGAATGACAGTTATTTCCTGCCCCCGCTTCCTACTCTGCCAAGCAAGCAGGGATGCTTATTTCCACGTGCAATTGCAGCCCCCACCCACCCAAGAGCTGTCCCTCACCCAGGCATTTAGCACCTGGCTGATTGCTACCAGTGTGGGGGTGGCAATGAGGGCAGTTGAGAGAAAGAGGAGGGAGTACCGGCAAATTGGAAAAGTGTGCTACTTTTATAGGCTGACCATATAATCACAGCTGTACTCTTTCCATGGCTGAATCATCTGGCCATCTATCGAGGACATTAGGGGTTTTTATTGTAAGCCTATCTCAGCTGGGACGTGTTTTCAGAGTAGCACGCCGACAACTGACACATTTCAAATAACATGTCCAGAGCAGGCTCTCCATCCCCACTTGCCTCAACTTGCCCTTATTTTTGGTTTTAAGGCAAACACAAGGGACAGAGGCACACTCGTGCCTGTTTACTTTTTAATGTCGACATTTACAGCACAATGCACAAGAACCGCGAGCTCTGAGGGGAAATGATGGAGCCCCGCCACATGGGTAAAGAGAGGGCATCTGGCCACTATAGCCTCACAGAGCGTGGATGGAAAAAGAAATGAAATACAATGACATCCATGGAGAGAAAGAAAAAGACAGGACACAAAAGTGTGAGGGTAAAAGGTTGGACAGAGCTGCAGGAAGAATGCTAATGACACAACGACAAGATGGTCAGTAGCCAGGATCTATGAATATACTCCAATCTATGAATCCACACTTACACGAATATCATAAAACTGCAAACATTTTAGGACTGTTTTGACCTTAAACTCTTCAAATTATTCTATTTAAGAAACATTCCCATCTATCCCAGCCTGTTTTGTGTCTGAATTACAGCTCCCAGAAAGCCTTCCTTTATCCATACTGAAAAAGGAGAGAAAAACCTACTGTCTCAGGGGTCACAGATCATTTCTCAGATAAAAACAAAAACAATGCTAATCCTGACGAAAACTTTAATCCACTTCAGCCCCATACACCTCCCCTCCACCTAATCAACATTTTACACCAAATACTGGACTCAATATTTCCGTGCTCTATGAACCACATAAAAAACTTGAGCCAAAATCAGTGACTTCAGAGATAAAAAAATTGAAACCCAATGCTTTGTTTGTGTCAATTCAAAACAAAATGTGTATAAACAATGTTTTTATAGAGTCATAGCGCTGATCTCCATCAGTCCTGCACGTATGCTGCACAACCCCTACGTGTGCCCCAGCTGTCCCCACCGCCCGGATCTTCTGCCGCCCGCCTGTGTTGTGGTCAGATCCTAGAGTCAGAGATTACAGCAGATTATCCTGCCCCGCAGGACAACCAACCCACCTTTGCCCAGCCAAACACAGAGCCCGGCGCAGCCTGAGAAAGTGCAAAACACATGCCTTTCAGGAAGCACCCGGGGAGATTGGCTCCTATCACACACCTGGCAAAAGCTGCAGGAAAGGGATTTATTTCCCGGGTAACTCTAGAAACGGTAATCAGCCTTTATTGCTCTTAGCAACAGGCCCTCCACATCGTCAAAGGACAGCCACAGCAAGGCCTTTTCAATCTATTAATGGACAGTACAAGATTAATTCCACCAGGACTTCAGGTGGTTCACACACGCTGCTCTTAGCACTGTGTTTTCATTCACCCGAGAAATTTGGGGTTTGCTGCTCCGCGAGCCAGCCTTACACTCCGTTTTCCTCAAAACCTGCCAGAGGCGTCCGTCACTTCACATCAGCAGATCTCTGAACTCCTGGAAGCTCTCAGGAGTCTCTACTCAGGTGGAAACCGACACGTTCTGTCACCGTCTGCGTCACAGGCTGCTCGTCTCTCCGCTGTGCTCATGTGCAGCTTTGCGGCGTGACCTGCTTTACCACGTACAGTCTCCGAGTGTATGTACGCACTTACAGCACAAGCAGAATACATCAAGGGCCTCTTTTTTCGTTGCTCTGGTTATGTAGGAGGTGCGCAACGAATAAAAGAAAAAAAAATCACTGTATTACATTTCTGCTGTTGCTGCTTCAGTATCAACACGGCCAATTGTGTAAAAAACTGAAATGACCTCATGTTTTAGGATAAATATTCAAAAAGTCAGAATAGTCATATTTAAAAATTTTGTTTCCAGATCGTCACTCTGCAAAGCCTGTAAGGTGTCCACATCACTTCAGGTCTCATCTAGATTTTTTACAATAACTTTCCTGACACAATTTTGTAAAATAAATAAACACTATCTTACATACCATTAAAGTAAATCATAATAACAATAATTTAAAAAAAGTGGCCAGTGAGTATATAGTTCAAGAAAATTTGAAGTTTTTCAAATAGTTTTAAATCTGAAATTCACTCATGAGAAAATAAACTTCATGTACTACTTATGAACTACTCCTGCACTCCTTTTTTGCTCCTGTTTCCAGCAGATACTCTATTAGTCTGTGGAGCAACGGGGTCAGTCTAGCTTGTCAGAAAAAGTTATTTTATTTTTCTTTTTTCTCTCTCTCACTCTGTTTTTTTTTATTCATGGATCCCTCTTCTATTTGTGTTTTCCTTACTCTCTCTCTTTTCTCACTCTGGCTGCTTGCAAAATGTGCAAAATGATTCACTAAAGGTGAGTTATGTAAAACGAGCACGGGGGAAAACACTTTTTCTCCTGAACTCTCCTTCACTCTTTTTCATTTTTTTTAAACTCCATGGAGAGTCGTACTCTTCTATATGTAAATCACCCCAGCGATTTTGAAGGTCGTTGAGTGTGAGAAGTAAATACTTTTGAATCGTGACTCTCAAACCCCAGCTTCCATTTGTTTATATATATATCTATATCTATATCTATATATATATATTTTTTTTTTTACCAGTCTGTGAAAATATTCTGGTGGGGAACCAGTGGAACCGTTCCTGTGATGAGCAGCATTCAGCTGGAGCACCTTCTGGATTTGTGTAACACAAGCTCCATTGTACTTCTCCGCCTTTCTGCTGTTGTGGAGACTCGTGTACGACTAAACAGATGGATCAGCTGATTTAAAGAACCATCCAGAGAGATGACAGATGGAGGGACGTATTAAATTTGTGTTATGTTTAGTTTCCTGCTACCCGCTTCTAGACAAATTAGGAGCTGAGAGACAAACTCCTTGATGGGAGAGTAACTGGTCCGAAGCAGCGAGAGCAATCATTTGATATTGATTTGCTTTTGAGGCTTAATGGGGTTTTTCAGAGTGGAAACACAAGCGGAGGGGCGTGCGATGGCAAGAAGCAATGGGGGACAAAAAGATAAAAGCGGTATTTCGCTGAATTTAGGGTAATGAACTAGCTTTTAATTGGACTGACCCGCATTCTTAAAAAGTGAATCATACTTACAAAACCAAATTAAAGCACATTGTGGTGCGGGGATAATTAGAAAAGACACAGTAGCAGGAAATGTGATCAAGTGTGGACAGTTATGATAGCACTGGCATCTCAAAAATCCATAAACCTCCCTCCCCATGCATGCCGTTGCCCCCTGCCTTCCCCAACAAGCCCACACAAGGGGTGGTATTTTTAGCACATCACCCGTAACTCCCTCTCTGCAGGCTGGGGCTGCTGGGCTTCTTTTATTTTAATCCAGACTGGGGAGAGACGAAGAAAAGAAGAGAAAGAGAGAAGCATGAGTCATCCAGAGCTACCTTCATGTCACTGTGGCCCCGTTCCTCCTCACCATCTCACTATCTTTTCCTTCATCTTTTTGTCCATCTGCTTTTTTTTTTCTATCTATCCATGTATGTACTTATGTGTATATCTATTGTCTGAATTTCTCTGGATGGAAAACTACAACCCATTCCTTTCATTTTACATTCTGTCATATCAAATCCAATCTGGATATGAACTGCGGGCTAATAACCAGGCTTGGCATCCAATTCGTCACACAAATTCCCCAGAACAAAGATGGTTGACTGCATATTATCCTGTAATGACAGATAATTACTGATATAATGTGATGCAAAAACAAATGCAGAGCACTGGACGGCAGAAAGCGAAGGTGCTCAAGGTCGATTTGAGTGTACAGTGAAATCGTCCATTTAGCTTCATGCCATGAATTGTACTTTAATGCATTCATAGTGCGGCTGAACAAAAGTGAGTACATCAGTTGCTTCCCGCTTCTTTGTTTTGCGTATTGTCCATCGTATTCAACCTTGTGGGAGTGCTAAAAGCTTTTTTTTTGCTTTTTATGCAGTCAAATAAAATCACACATCTCTCTTTTGGAGGCCTTCTCAGCATAACCTAATCGAGGTGACCTGAGAACATAACACTGACATGTTTACACTTTTAATGTTGACATGTGACCATACCCAATATTCAGTCTGCTATTGGCCTGTTATGTTTTCACCCAACTCCGGCAGGAGTTATTTGACTCTTGAGCTGCTAAATGCATCACTGACTTCACAATTTTGCTGTCTGGCAGCAGTTCATCCTAGGTCCAAGAGCAATTCAAATGATGGATGGTAAAGTTTTGGGCCAAAAATGTAAAAAAAAAAAGTAAAACTGTTGAGCAAGAATATGTCGCAACACTTCTCAGACTAGAAGGGACCTTCAGAGTGAGATGATAATGATTTCTTTGTCTTTTGACAGGTGATTTAGCCATTATGCTAATTTTCTTTCTTTTTTTTTTAAATAGAAGAATTAATCTAAAGGCACACCAGCAGCTGAGTTATGCTGCATGGCAGTGCTTTGAATTAAACATGTTCATCACAATGTATCATGTATTTCATGTTCACCACTTTACCTTAGACTGAACATACTAATACCTTCAGTAGTCCTCAATTTGAACTAGATAAACAAACAAACAAACTTTATTTATATAGCACTTTCTCTACAATAAAATGCAGCACAAAGTGCTTTAACAATTAAAACAAAACCAGTCCCACCCATCCTATTCCCCTTCCCAGATCGACCATGATCTCTGTCAATGATAAAACACAATCAAAGATTAAAATAATAACATGTAAAACCTAGCGGCACAATGACAAGCTTTGTAGGTGGCCATTGCTTTTGCATGGATTGAAATCAATCTTTTCATGATAAAACGGTTAAAAATTTGGAAAGCATTATAGCTCATAATAATATAGCATAGCATAGCATAGCATAGCATAACATAGTATAGTATAGCATAGCGTAGCATAGCAAAACCTAGCATAGCATAGTATAGCATAGCATAGAATAGCATAGTATAGCATAGTATAGTATAGCATAATATACTATAATATAATATAGCATAGCACAGCATAGTATAGTATAGTATAGTACAGTACAGTACAGTATAGTATAGTATAGTATAGTATAGTATAGTATAGTATAGTATAGTATAGTATAGTATAGTATAGTATAG
>JAOWBL010000023.1:5987729-6002379 GCA_028564865.1 Zenarchopterus dispar
ATTCGAATCAAAGCCTGGTGATAACTATTCTGTAAAACAAGCAGCATGAGATTCAGTGAGCCGGATTCATCAATGCCTCCCTGGGCTCCTGCATCAGAAGTGCATTTTCAATTATGGAAAGTCACATCTGACTTTTAATAAGTTGGCTCTGGTCGTGCCAGAGTTGGGAGTACAGCAGTTATTACTATTTGTGCTATTATGGTTATTATGTGCACAACCTAAAAGATTGCACTGTTCACAATGCTCCATGTTTCAGCACATTTACTGTAATTCATGCAAATTAAATTACTCCCAGCCAGTCATCTCCTATATTTTAGAGCAGCTGCAGTTAAGCATTTATGTAATAGAGCATAAAAAGACATATTGCACACAGTAAAACATAATTTGAAGTTAATTTGAAAACAATAGTTTTTATCAGATTCAAGATAACGCGTTGCCATTGGTTTTATTTTAAGGAAGCAACTCATGCGTTGGTTATTTAATGCTCTTCTCATGTTGGGACTCTTTTTGGGATTTCTAAAAAATAAATAAATAAATAAATGAAAAAATTACAACTCAAACTCTTTTTTCATGTCACTGTCAGATATTTTTTGTTTTGCATGTACTATTTTACACACTTTAGAATTGTTGATTATTTGGCGTAGTTTTAGAATGACAGTGGAAACTAAGACTAAATTAATATCAGCATCAGCTGTGTTAAAATTCATATTTCACATTTTTAAAAGGTATTCACCAAGTGCTAATTAATCAAGGCAACGCAAAGTTATATTTTAGAATTAAATGTCTTTGTAGGTCACAGACATCTTTTATTTCAAAGTCAGCTGATCTAAGATAAATTTTACATCTCATGTAATAAATAATAATACAGTTGGATTTTTTTTAGTAATGGCAAGTCTTTCTTTCTTAATAAACTGAATTTTACACTGTTGAAATACTCGTAATTTAAATGAAAATGGCAACTATAACTATACAGAAACACATAAAATGTGTTTTAAAACAATTTACTTCTAATCAAACTTTTAAAACTTGTTAAAAAAAACAAAAAAAACAGGACTATTAGTTGCTAAGAAGGCCGACACTGTTCTGAACTAGAAAGACTAAACTGAAACAAAGTTGGAGGTCCAGATGGTGTCAGCTCCAGAGTCCTGAAAGCCTGTTCGGACCAGCTATGTGGGATCCTGCAGCACCTCTTCGACCTCAGCCTGAGCCAGGAGAAGGTTCTGCCACTGTGGAAGACATCTTGTTCCAGTACCAGAAAGATCTCATCCATCTTCTCCTAATGATTACAGGCAGCCCTAACATCTCACATCATGAAAGTCCTGGAGACACTTTCATTGAATAAGCAAACAAGCACCTTCCAGGACCCACTGCTGTTTGCTTATCGTTGTGTGGTTCAAGCTGAAGATACAATTATACACCTGCTTCAAGTCATTTGGACAAAGCAGACACTACTGCAAGGATCATGTTCTTCAATTTCTCTGGTGTATTTAACACCATCCAGCCTGCGTTACTTTGAAAGAAAGTCTAGAAGACACAGGTGGATACCTCCACAATCACCTGCATTACTGACTACCTGACAACCAGACCACAGTTTGTGAGACTGGTGAGTACTCTCACCATTCCTCTTCAGGATCTACACTTCAGACTCCCAGTACAAGTCAGGGTCCTGTCATTTGCAGAGATACTCAGATGAGTGTGTGGGGTGTATCAGTGGTGGACAAGAGACTGAATACAGAAAACTGGTGTGGCATGGTGTGGGAACAATCATCTCATCTTGATTGTGAACAAGATAAACGAGATGATTGTGGATTATAGGGGATTTAGGGTTAAGTCAGATAGTTTTTCCATCATGGGAGAAGAAGTGAAAGAGCAGAAATATATCAGTGTGTACCTGGACTAGAGATACAACACAGATACTGTTTATAAGAAAGGACAGAGCAGACTTTACTTCTTAAGGACATGACTCACCAACAGGGTGTCTTCAATCAGAGGCTTCTTCAGCTCCGCTGCAACACAGACCACTACAGGAGATCCTTCCTGCCCACAGCCATAAACCTCCATGATGAATCTCTGAAGAGGCTGAAATCATGACTACTGCAATAATTAATTTCCCTTCGAGGAATAATAAGCTATTTTGAATTGAACTGAATTTGACATCAACAAGGACAAACGAGTTCTTAAGTCTGTTGGAGCGGCACCTCGACACACTATCTCCAAGCAGAAGGAAGCAGGATAAGCTCACAAAAACTAAATAGTGTGGATCCATCAGGATAGCACAGATTCCTTCAGTCTGGCTTTGTATGCGTCAGCCAGATTACTTACTGTTGTGCCTGCAGCCTTACCACATACTTTAATGAGGCCTTGAAGCAAATTCTTGTTTTTTAAGCAGATTTATCCACTTTATAAGAAGTGTTGCGTCACAAGAAATGGTGCAGAGAAGTCGTCAGCTCCAGGTTCAAGAGAACATCGAGGAGAGCCCAGAGAATCCAGGACATTTAATGCGATGTCCTTCTATCGCATCAATCCATACCAGCAGTCAAAGTGAAAAGTTAAAAAAAGGATCAATAAAAGCGTCTAATCCCACTTATTCCTATTCAGGGTCACTAGGCTCTTCTGGAGCCTATCCCCGTCCTCTTCAGATGAAAAGCAGTAGACACTGACTAGGTTTCCCATCCATCACAGGACCACATATACGATAGACAACTTGTTATGCAGTCACCAGTCAGCCAGATGTGCATGTTTTTGGACTGTGGGACGAAGCCATCATGCTTGGAGAAAACCCTTGCAAGTCCAACATAGAAAGGCAGCTGCCAGGATTTGAACCACGAACCCTTTCAGGCAACAGCGCTAAGCACCAAGCCCACTCAAGAATCCACCCACGATGCTTTAGCAACACTTAGCTTTTGCTAAGTATGTGTGACATGAAACAACTTCATCAATCAACATTTTAGCAATTAGTTTTACTTCCTTGTGCCTTCTTGCAGCAGGTGTGTTCTTGTTGTACCTGCAGGTTAATTTGAAGGTCTCCAGCGAAGGAAAATTCTTGAAAAGTATCAACTGTTACTATGGAGATCGTTGTTAGTTTAGCTTTTACAAATGTTCTTTTTTTTAAAACATCAGCACTTCTGATGCTCTCGGAGATCTCTCTTATCTTTTTCATTGTAAACAAAACTGGAAAAATTCAGCAAGTCACAAGTGAGAAACTCAAAGTTTATTTCCTTCAGATCATACAAACACGGACAGTTAGACACATATAAGTCTTAATTGTTTCTATCATATGAGAAAATACAATTAAAACACCAAAAATATTTTTATACACAACATGCATTTCTTTTATTTATTTATATTTTCTCCATTATCTTTTATTTTTTTCCCACTTTTTTTAAGACATTACAGCACTTTATTCAGATAATATTATAATACCAATTTGGTTCATTTGCATTTATTTCTGTAGAGGTTCCAGCTGTGGTATACATCATTTAGATCAGCATAAACAACCAGTATGACTTCCAGCTCATACAAACTACCAGCAACCTCCGTCTTTGATGTCTACATCTGTGGAAATAATCTTTTGTCCTTTTAAGAGTGGAGGACTTTAAAACTAAACCCAAGTATGAGCAAGCTCATACCTGAGACTGTTTTTTAATTTTATTAATCATCCATGATGCACCTGACCAAAGAAGACACAAGAATCCAATTTATAAGTATAAATCTTAGTAGTTTATCACTGTTACTCAATGAAACATATATTTCAGAGATATGAATTGAAAACTATGTTGCCGAAATAGGAGTGTGGCAAATTGTTATAATTTTCCTGAAAAAATAAAAATAAAATTTAAAAAATGATAGGAAGTAGTTGTGGAGAGTGTTGAGGAAACATTCTGCTGTCCTTGATGTGTAGCATGCTGTAGCCTAACAGGAGAAAAGTGACACTGGGGGGATGGTGTCACTATGAATTAGCTCAAAGTCCACCTTCTCCGTGGGGCCCAGTCATTTCTCACAGAAGGTGATGCCTCCACTCTGGTATCTTCAAACAGGAGGGCAGCTCGAGACCAGAGAGAAATGGATGACAAAACCAAGCGAATCTTAAAAAATATAGCCCACTGTAAATGTTAAAAGCAACAACAACAGCTTTTCTGTCCGCCACTCCCTGAAAAGTGAAATTATTTCCTTTACACTGACAGTAGATTTAGATCCCTGCAGATCTCATAGATTTTATGCTCTTTGGAGAAACAATCGCATGGCCATAACAAACGCAGCCTCACTGAGGTTATAGACTCCTCGTCTGGTTTCTAGCTGTAAAGTAATTACTACCTTTAGAAACAGACTGACACTCTAAGGAGCTCTTTCCCTGTTGTCAGTGTGCATTTTCTATTTTCTTTTTCCATCTAGCTTAAAATAATCCATTATTTTTACTTGTATTTCTGTGCATTCGGGAAGAAGGAAAAACACTGCATTTCTGCTTTATGTGAGGAAATATTGCTTTGAGAGTATGATATTAAAGTTCAAACCAATATACCACCGGCAAACAGACAGAACAATAACATATAGAAAAAAAATGAAACAAAACACAGAAAAAGCACATAAATTTTGAAGAAAATTATTAAAGGCATTAAGCTCAGAATACCTGACAGAAAGTGTGTTGCAGTGGTCCAAGGAGAGCTGGAATAGGCTCCAGCAGATCCTGTCACCCTAAATAGGAATAAGTTGGTATAGATAATCCATGGATGAAAGGAAGCAAGTGAAAGTTTTATTCATGTTTAAGGGATTTAGAGTGGGAAATAGCACATATTTGTGGAAATTTTGACCATTTATGGATGTGCACTCTTGGATTTCATCTTGCTGGAATTTTGCAGGATTCGCTCTGGATCATGTCATTAGCACCACAGAGTGGATCTGCTTTACTCCTGAAAATAACTGTTGTGTTATGACGTAGCTAGTTGAAGATTAAATACTTTATACAAAAAGAGGCTCTACTGAGTTTGAAAAACAAAACTAAAGTCTGGGAAGGAACAAAGTGGAGAGGAAAAGCTTCATTTTATCAGTGGTCTTTCAAGTCAGTGGCTGATATTAGACGTATTCTCTCAGATTAATTTAAAAAAGGCAAAACTGAACTTATTTTCTTGCTTGTTGGATTTTAAAATTGGTTCAGTGTGAAAGGCAGAGAACATCGAGCTGTCTAGGCTCTGTTCCTGAATGATACAAATTTGTCTTGACAGTTAGACACTCTTGATATTTATGTATATGTTTGATGTGCAGGTCAAAATGCACACAGCACTGCACTGAATTATTAAATGTGATCAGAAACTGTAACTGTAAGGTCTATTTTCAGAAGGGATGCCGGGAATGCAACTTATCCTTCAGCCAATTTCTCCACAGATTTCACATACCAACCCTCAGATTTCCACATAATTTAAAACAGACTGAGTTTAAAAATAAAAAAATATTTGACCTTAAAAAGTCTGACAGAATGAAATATGTTTTTTTTTTCTTTTTTTCCCAGATTTCAAGAACAGTGCACATAAAGTCTGTATTTCTATTTCAACGTTACAAGCTCCTTTTTATTCAAGGTCTGATGTTACTCTTTTGTTGCTTCACTTTTCTGATACAACCCAGAAGAAAAAAATAAAAATAAAATACAACTCTGAAGATCTTCATTCTGTCAGGATAGCTGGAGATTCATTATTGTCCGCTTGAGAGAAGAATGCCAGTTGTACTGTTTGTTCTCGAAATAAATTTAAAAAAAAAAAGAAAAAACGAGCCTGATTCCATGCAGAACAATTTTCCTGAAAATATCTACCTTTTTAAAATTTAAAAACTGCCAACAGAATTAGAGTTCTTATGTCTGTGCTGCATGAAATTGCTCTCTAAAATACTGTTTCCGTCTCATTAAACATACGATTAACATCAGTCTACATCAGAGTTCAAATGAGTGTAAGAGGACTCCAGGATGTTTTTTTTTTTTCTTTTTATGCCTGTAGACTGACAAAAAGGAAGTTGCTTCTTTTCTGTCTTGGAAACCTTGATCAAACGTGAAAGAAAAATGTTCAAACATTGTGCTGCTTGTGCAGTCTAAGGCCATTTAAGCAAACTTTCTCCATGCCTCTAAAAGATAAAGCCTTCATGCCATGGGAATGTGACTTGAGTAGTATTTCCTTGTGGGATGCAAGTGCGTTTTATCCCTCTCCATTTGGGGAAATTTCAGATGCTCCAAAAATAACAGGCGTCGTGTAACTGCTAACACTTGAGTATAAAACGCTATTCAAAATGAATGAAGTACCACTTGATGACATAGACACAGAAGTGTGCTAAATCGTTAGCATGGGTGACGGAGCACAGTGCATACTGGAGCATTGCTTTGTGGAGAAAAAAAAAAGAAAAAAAAATCTTCTCTTGCCTGAATCAGCTGCGCACTTCATTTAGCGAGCATCTGATTTATTATGACCAACCTCGCCAAATGGCTTTCCACGTTATACATTCATATTGTGAGGAATAATTGAGATGCCAAGCAGTCTTACTTACTCAGCCCGCGTGGAGGAGAAGGTTGTGCAAGCTGTGGGAAAACGCTGTGTTTCATGGCTTCTTGCTGTTTTGATTTTAATGTTGCTTGGTAGGAGCACGTACAAGATCGAATATGTATATGTGCAGAAATGATCTTAAACTTGAGGGCAAACCGCTCTTTGCAGCTGAGGGCCAATTACAGCAGGCAGGGAGCTCTGTGTGTCCAGCAGAAAAGACCATCATCAGGCTGTCTGGCCTCTGGCCCACGTGGAGTTTACTTGTCAGGCTGAATGGAAAGCTGAGGAATGGATCCACTCTCTGCCAGTGGATGCCCGTGAAATAATAATCCCCTTTCCTGACACTGAGGAACATCTGATGGACGACACGTATGTGTCCACGTGCGTGTGCTCTACATTTTGTGTTTACACATGTGTGAGATGATGAAAAGTAAGTGGGGCACGATAGACTCTGGAAGTCTGCGTGACAGAAGCGGGGAGGAAGTCATGCCGAGATGAGGCCGAGCTGGACCACAATCATTTTTTTTTTCTTCAGAGCTGCATTTCTATCAAGTGTGAAAATGATTCCTGAAATAATTTCACACGGTCTCTCTCATGGCCGGTGAAAGCACGCAGACTCACGCTGGTTCAAAACTCATTTTGAAGCAGAGCTGCAAAGATCCTCCTTATTGTGGTCAACATTAAAAAGCACAGCACACTTTCTTATTTTTCCCTTCCAACCACTGTGATCTCGATGAAATGCTGAAGGCTGGAGAGGAGAGGAGTTAATGTTGCATCACAGACGCGTTGCTGTGTTCCACTTCAGGGACGAGCCGGGGTCCAGTGAGACCTCTAATAACATGATAACCAGATTTCAGAGCCACTAAGAACTTCTGTTAATGGCTTTGTGGAGCTGTAATGGCAATATGAGATGGGAGTCAAGTGTCAGGATAGCCACAAGACTCTACTTTTGCTCCACAAGTTTCCAAAAAAGCGCTTTCAGACTTTCATTAGTAAAATGAAGAAGTCGTGGTTTTCCAGGGAACAAAATCCTTTTTAACTTTTCAAGCTGAGTCATTGTTAACCACCACTTATATTGTACTTTTTGTTCAAACATCTACAGTAAATCAACAAGCAGAAGTAACCTTCAATAGCACCAGAAAAGAAGGTACTTTTAATCATCAGCTGGTGTCAGTCAAAATAAATGTCAGTTATTTTAGCAGAAAAACAACCTCATCACTTAAATGTTAGATTTTCCCAGTTTTTTACATTTAAGAAGTACAAATATGCCTGTTTGGGTTCATGTTTGCACTGGGTCAGTACAACCTTCAGATCAAAGCTCTTTTAAGCAGAATAAAAAAGGAGTTCATTGGAAAAGTACACTTCAGACGTTTTGATCTCAAGTAGAGGCAGCAATGAGCAGACAGTAAAGAAGTAAAACAAAAAAAAAACAACAGAAGAATAAAAGGAAAGAAATGTGCTTTTAAAGATAAAAGTAAGTCATCAGTGTTAAGCCAGATGATACGGGACAGAATTTGATTTAACAGGAAGAAGAAATTAAGTTTTCAAGGTGAAACTTTCAGTGAGCTAAGAGAGGCTGAGCTGAAAGTTTGAATCGGATTAATCTGATTTTCACAGCCAATCCAAGAACTGCATCTTCAAAAAGGGATTTTAAACCAGTGTTCAAGACTGAAAAAATCTGTAGTACCTTTAAATGTGCAGTACCTTTAAAAAAAAACAAAAACAAAAGAAACACCATTTTAATTTTTGAGGATCCTCTTTTTCAATCAAGTGTGTGATATTATTAGACCATAAAACCACACTGGAAACACTGCTTTTATTTTCCACATGAAGAAGTGGTTATTAATTTTGTGATATGCAGTCTCAGAGAGCTGAGTGGAAAGGATGGAAGTGAAGAGTGTAACAAACCCAAGCTCTTTAAAGCGAGGAAAGGGGATGTGTTGTGGCTTGGAATTTAAATCCCTATTATATTATAATCTTGTTTGGGTTTATGCGCAGTTGCACCGTTAAAACTTAACGGCTCTCTCCCTCGTCTGATTTTGGGGGAAATGCAGACTAGTAGCTTTCTTCTTGTCTACCAAGATGTTCTTCTGTTTTATAGACTGTCACAGGAGGAGTGGGTTGTTTTCTATGACTAATCCTGCTATAAACAGCTCTTGTGACATACCCTATTTGGCTACACTTTGTTACTGCTGCATTGAAATAAAGCTGTAATAAATCGCTGTGCATGTGAATGTAGTGTATGCTTTACATGTAGATTACAGTGTTTATATCTAAACACAGTCATTCCTATAACGAGTGACTAAAAAGTGAAAGGCGGTTAACATTGTCACTTCTGCAGCACACAGAAAAGCAGGAAAGTAACTGTTCCAGTATTTTCATGTTTGTCATTTGTGATAAATGATGCTGCAATGATTTATCTTCAGAGCTCTGCCTCCTTTAACCATGTATTTGGGAAAAAAAAAAGGAAAAAAAATTGCAGGTTTCAGCAGCATTCACCAGCAACTGCGCAGGGTAACTGTGTGGGTGGAAAAATGAAAGGCAGAAATCTAAATGTGTCTGACACAGCGTCCACTGAGCCTCGCTGGATCCCTCTGAGAACTCTGGGTAGACTGGCTGCAGGTATGAGAAGCACAATTCAAGGGTGCCATAAGCATTAAAAATAAATACAACAGAAATAAAACCAGAAGCTGAGAGAGAAACACATTAATGTAATGGCAGCAGGTCTGAAAAATTCGTTCATAATATTCTCATTTCCATTGATTCAGAATGATGACAAAAACAGGAGCATTCCCCTCTCAGATTCATCTTTTTTAAGCCCGATGTCACGACAGATCCAACATAAAATAACCCGGCTCCTTTTAGAGCCGTCGTGAACAACACAAGTGCGAAAAGGTGAAGTTTTATATGGCTTTAACCATCAGGGAAAGCCTCCATCAGCAGCTCTGCTCCTCGGGGCTCAGTGGGAACACAAGAATAACAGCTAATCAAAGCGTCTCAGCCTGATGGCTGCTGAGAGGAAGATGACTACCCTGGTCTTTCAGCACCTCGATGTGAAGGGTGAAGGAGTTCAAGGGACGAGGGCTGCCACACAGCCCACAATCTGAACAGACAACTTTAAGGTGTAAATTGCAGGTTGTTTTATTCAAGGTAAGTTTGATTAATTGTAATGCTTGGCAGAAATATGGGTTTGTTATCCACCAGTTCAATGCATTTTAGGAGAGAAAAATGCAGAAATTTAGAAGAAAATAGAGATATTCTGAGGAGTGTCTGTAAAGACTATCAATTATTATCCACCATTATCTATACCCGCTCAGGTTAGAACTCACTGAACTCAGTTTTAGGTAGAACTTCAGAAAGTTGCAGTGAACTTAGTAGTCCCTTCTTTGCAATTTGAGTGAATAATGCAAGCCACACAAACGCAAACCGTATTAAATAGTTTCTTTGACCTAATGGCGCTTGCTTCCTGTCCTGAGAGACAGGACTTCACTGGCGGTTCTGTGTCAACAACACGACAGCGACTGCGGCTCATTTTAGATGGGAAGGTCTCCGACAGGACGGGTTTCCAGATGGGATGTTGAAGCCGGAGTTGTGTGCAGCTGATAGCAGATCACTCCGTGCATTCACTTTTATGTCTCCATCTTCATCATGCTGCCGGGAAACTGGTGCATGAGCCCAGGGGATCAGCAGCGATGGAGCGCCGAGACATCCCTCAACAGCAGGTGGAACTGCGTACTCTAAGTATTTTTTTTCCCCCTGTAACTATTATAATTATTTCTGCCTTGATTACTCCATTTCTACCGTTCTGAAGTTTTAGGCACCATAAAATGTAGTATCCCACCCAGCTGGCTCATCTGTCATCAGTGTGGAAATAAAACATCTTGTGGTTCCAAGAACTATTGCCAGAGGCCAGCTGTAAAAGAGAGTCAGGTAGAAAACAGGTAGATATTTGGCTAATGAAATAGAACAAAACAAAGAAAAAGCAATGATTCCCACTATTAATGACTCAGCTGGGAAGCTTACCAACCCACTTCAAGAAATCAATAAAATATTCAAAGAATTCTGTTCAAAATTATACCCATCTACTAACGACTCGGGACAGGAAGCCATCGACTCTTTTTTTTTTTTTGATAGCATTGAGCTCGCTCAACTTAACAAAGAACAAATTGACAAACTGGATGCACTGTTTACAGAACATGAACTTTCTGCTGCTCTCGGTGTCATGCCAAACAATAAATCTCCAGGGCTGCTGGTTTCTACAAACATTTTTGGAATATTTTATCTCCGCTATTCATCAGAGCAAATAACCGAAATAAAACAAAACTCGAGATTTCCAAAACAACATCAGCAAAGCTCTAGCTCACAGGATTGAAAACGTCACCCCTTATATAATACGTCCAGATCAAACTGGTTTTTATTAAAGGGAGACAAGCCTCCCGTAATACACAGGATATTTGATATAATTCATTATTCATCTCTACAACAGGAAGATACTGTAACCACCCAGAATGAAGTCAGAGGCATGCCGTTGGCCTGTCTCCTCCTCTGCCTGTCAATCACTGGACCACAGGTCACGTCGGCCAGACGTGGGCTGGTGGTTGATAGAGCAGAGTGGGTGTGGGCTGACCTGTGTGTGGGTGTGTGGGTGGGTGCTCTCCTGTAGGTTGCTTTCAAAGCAAAGTTCGTTATCGAGTGTATGGCCTAGATGCGACTGAGTTGTACGTCGTGCCTAAAATAAAAGAACAGTTCTGCCAGCACTTGTCTCAGAACTATCTGATGGGTCATTAAAATACTATCAAAGCCACTTTAGATGCAAAAAAAAAAAAAAAAAGCTTTTAACAGAGTCAGTTAAAATTTTCTTTTCACTACATTGCAAAGATTCGGCTTTGGGGAGTAATTTATTATCAATGCGACTTCAGCCACTGTCACCACCAATGGAATTACATTAAAAACCTTTACATTGCACAGGTGAGCTAGGCAAGGATGCCCACTCCTCTTTTCTTTATTCATTATATTTATCGAACCCTTAGAAGCAGCTATTCGTCAGAGCCTTCACATCACAGGAATCCAGAGATCTCAAACGCAACATAAGATCAGTTTATCGGCTGATGACATTTTACTGTTTTTACAAAAACCTCTGTAGTAAAACGAATTAACTTGTACTCCAAAGTCAGTGATTTTAGAGTACAAATAAGTTGGAATAAGTCATCCAATCTCCCATTGCACAAAACTAAATGGAATGAGGCAGCTCACACATCACCCATCTCTCTATGCACAAATCACAGTCTATTTTGGCATCAAAGTTTCCTCCAGGCTGTCAGAGCTGATTGGACTAAACTTTACCCCACTATTAAAAACAGTGGGTGATGAGCTCCAACGGTGGGTAAATTTACCTCTGTCTATCATGGGCAGAATAGCAATAATTAAAATGGTAATTCCCCTTAAAATAAACTATTTATTCCCTGATTCCAACTCGGGCTTCTTGCATCTGGTTTAAATCTTTAGATTCAATTATTACAACATTCTACTGGAAGAATCAAACACTAAGGATTAAACTAGATGCTTTACAAAAACTTAAATCTCATAGAGGCAGAAAAGCTCTAAATTTCTACCACTACTTTCTCATAACTCACTCACCCCAGTCAGTCAGATGTCGCTTGGCTGGACATCGAAGAAGAAATGTGTCAAGACTTTCAGATCTCAGAAATCCCATTTCTCAGTCAATCCATAAAAAAAAGAAAAAAAATCAACTTTTGCACTTGGGGTGAGAAAGGTATCAATCATCTTACACACATCTTTCACTCCAATAGTTTGGTATCGTTTTCCTATCTGGTTCAGGAGTACAGCATCAGGAACAATCAGTTTCTGGAGTATTGACGACTGGAACCATCGATTGAAGCCCAAATCTCTATCAGATCAATAAACCTAAACCTTCCGCCTGCAATAACAGAACTAATGAATATCACTTCCATGAAGAAAACCCCTTCCAAAATATACAAAATAATAGTTTGTTCAGGTAAAACCATGTCTCTCCTGTTAATTAAATGGGAAAGATATATGTCTGATTCTGAACTCTGGACTCAAATCTGTAAAAATATTTATTTTATGACTTAGAAATCCTCCCTTACAAACCATCTAATGCAAAACTCTCTGCAGAACTCATTACATGAGACAAAGACTGTTTAAAATTTGACAAATAACCACCTGGAATTGCACACCTATTAGATATTAAACTTACTGCAACACAATTCACCACTAAGACGCATCACACAAACACACAATCACCGCACTACTCTCGGCACCCATTTCCTGTCTTGTCTTTCTGTCCATCTCGTCCCTTCACGTTTCACATCAGTGATTTTAGTCGTCTCTGTCAGAATCAGGAGCTCAAATGTTAATAAAATATGTCAGATCAGACTGTCGAAGAGGACTGCTGAAGGACACGCACACTCTCACACACATTCACGCACCTTAAGAAAACTAACATCTGCTGCAAGATTAAAATGCGTATGTGTATCATAGATGAAGGTTTTACCAAATCATGGTACTAGTCATTAATATATATGCAGACAGCTGTTAAAAAGAGAGTCAGTATAGAGGGCCACAAATTTATGCATAATCAGAGACAGCTTTTTTTTTTTGTGACAGCTGCTTTGCAGTCGATGCTGTTAAAAGGCAGAGGTCATCACTTCAGTTACTTTGTAATTATCTGAATACTTAATTAATCTTGGGGGTTGGGGTTGTGCAGTAGTTCAAGCTCATAATAATAGAAAGAATAAAAAATAGGCAATTAGCATTTTTTGGTGAATTGAATATTTGAACTGTGCAAAGATATACGATCGATTTAGACAATACAGCTTGTCATGCTGTCAGTTTTACTAATGGGCTGACTTTGAGAGATCAAAAAGTAACCAAATGGGTCGTGGAATCAGCCGCAAGCTGCCGATGACCAGGGGACGAGTCAGAACCTTGTCATTGCGTGGGCTTCAACCAACCTGGAGGGTCGGTGTCGAGGTAAAAGTCCAGGTTCGTTCGGTCCATTTGACCAGAGTCAACTCTTGCTAAAATAATCTGTTCCCTGTAAGTTTCAAAGATTTTCTTCAGAAACCCACCAGTGACATCACACAGGGTTTGTCCATTTGTCTCAATACAGTCTATGTTTGTTACAAAATATGCGTCATGTCTGAATAACAGCACACTGGTTTGTGCACATTAAATACTCCACAAAATAAGTCACAAAACGTCACCACTGGGCTTAAACTTCATCTTAAATGTATTTCTTTCTGGAATTCTTTCTCCTAAACCTTTTTGTTTCCGGATCTCTAAGAAGCCTGATGGACATTTCTAAGGTTGTGATCCATCACTGAAAGTGTATTAACATTTTTGATCTATTTTGTGTCAAAATGTTTGTTTGGATTTTTTTCTTTTAAACCATCAGGGAAACAGTTGTTTTCCCTGATGGGAAAAAAAAGAAAAAAAAAACATTTCTTCTCAAGTCTCAGAGGGTTATGTTGCACATTTTACTTTAAGTTTTTCATGTTTATCTGATAGTCTGCCTGGCATTTAAAGTCATTTGGTTTTTTTTTTAATCAAAACTAGGACTCATGAAACTGTCATGAAGGGATCTGTTCAAAGTCACTTCTCAGCATGTTTCATGTCAGTATTTTTTTTCTTTTTATGCGTTGAGCAACCTGTTATCAGCTTCTGTAGCTGATTACTGAATTTGTTAGTTAATAATTATCCATCCAGGGAGTACAAATTACCCGCTTAGCAACAACCTGCCTATCGCTCAAACGGGTCACATTCAAAGCAACAAAGCACCGAGAGCTTATTATAACCACCCAAGGTGTGTGTCACAAAAGAACCAGTACACAGTGACACAGCAGATACCATAGACAACTTGGCCTTGGGAGCAACATTTTATTAATTATTAAGCATTACGGTAAGAACATCAAAACGACCTTTGAAGCATATTTTCTTTGTGGGGCAAGAAAATAGGAGATATAAATCAGGTTTGCAGCCAGGAACTCTTACTATGATTTGAGGTCTTTTTCTTCTGCCTACCAACTTGTAGAAATTTTCTCTTTTCTGCTTGGTCACTGAACCAACAGGGACAAAGACAAAAAAAAAAA
>JAOWBL010000023.1:6002479-6021553 GCA_028564865.1 Zenarchopterus dispar
AAAAAAAAAAATAGCTGTGTATGCAAATCAATGTTGACTAAGAAAAAACACATTTGGTTTATTACACATCTAATCAAGCCTGAATAACCACACCACGCTGTGCCAACTTAGATTTTAAATTTGATGGATTTTTTTCTCCTAAATCAAAAAAAAAAAAAGTATATTTTATATATATATATATATATATATATATATATATATATACACACACACACACACACATATATAAAAAACATTAGTTGCCTCATTAGACTTTTAGTGAAGCATAAATGTAGAAATTGCCCTTGCTGTCCTTTTTTTCCTACAACTCAGATGGTTTTCTTTTCATGCCAGCAGATTTCACTCAAACTCAAAGCAACAATTTAAGACTAGAATTGGCACTCTGAAATGATCACTTACCTAAACACATTTCATATTAAAAGAAAATATTTCATTCTTTGCATCCTGTCATCATGGCTTACTGCAAGGTTTCAATTCTTTTGGGTTATTTTTTCCCCCTAATTTTCCCAATTTTTTTTTTTTTTTTAAACAAAAGTGTTTTAAGGAGTCATCGGGCCAAAGTAAAAGGTTCTGTGCAAATAAATGCACATATTCACATCTTGCCATTTTTTCAAAGAAACTCACAAAAAGTGATTAGTTTAAATAACGTTTACTTGCATACGTCTCACACACGCATACAGAGACAATCATGGTGGTACAGATGAGAGGATAGCAGCCAAAATTCATTCAGTGAAACTGCTCTTACAGTACAGCTGCATCACGTGGTCCATGCACAACATGAACAGTCTTGCTGTGGTGCCACTCGTCAACACACCAGCTTTCAAATGTACAAGAAAAAAAAAACAAAAAAAAACTGAGCAGCAAATGTTCAAACCGCCAGACCAGAGGCGGAAAACAAGAGCTTTGGACTTCAAAAATGTGTGTGTGTGTTTTCTTTTTTAACTATTTACACAGCAAATAACAGAACAGAAATTGTATATGTAATGGGAGCCAACACAGGGCAGAATGATAATCACAGAGGAAAAAAAAAACAAAACACTGTTTAGGCTCAAGTGTAGCTGCATTTTCCAGCAGAAGTCAGAGGTAATGGGTTTTCACAATCAAACTGTCAACCAGATAATTATTAAAAAAAAAAAAAAACCCACACACACACACACACACACACAACAGTCATGTCACTGACCAATCACCTGCCACTAGCTTCCATTAGTATGTCCCCAGACAGACAGATCTCCCATTATTACTGGAAAACTTTGATCACAGGCTCCATCCATCATCATCCAGCTGCCATGCATTTATCTGGGGGAGCCAATTCAGCCTCTCGCTGATGAGAATGCAAATTTTTCCCGTATTCACCGTCTGCTGGCAGCTCAACAGGTGGCACATAGCACCTGCCCACGGCTCCGCCGTGAAGGCGTGGCACCTCGGTTTTTAAGACATTCAAAAGATGCATTGAAGCAACACAGATCACGCACACACAAAGAATATATTAGACTCCGAAACAAAACGGGTGAGAGGAGATTTGAAATGGCGTCTTCTACAGGTGAAAACAGATTAGGACTGGCCTGTGCCTCCAAGTGCATTGCTCGACAACTGGTGCAGAGAACAGACTCCGTAAGACAGGTTGGAGGTTGTGGATCAAGAAGCAACGTGCAAAAGTTAAGACGTTAGAAAAAGAATATTTAAAAAAAAAAAAAAAAAAAACTTCACCTCATAATCCAACTTTGTCAGGAACATCCAACTGAACTGTCATTGGTGGTTCAAAAGCTGCATGTTAAAGCAACAAGGAAATACCTGATTCCAGAAATAGTTTTACAGCAAAAATATACAACCCAGTGATAGGAAGGGGGGACACCATAACACAAAATACCCTCTCAAGAGTACTGAACTTTTTACATGGAGTTAGAAGAGCTATTTTAAAAGTAAAGCCTCTGAGATAAAGCTTGTTAATAATATGCAAGTCCCTTTGCCTGAAATTGTGGACTGTATCCCTTTAGTGAGACGTCAACCATTATAAAAAGCAGCATATAGCTGCCACTAAACTTGCCAAACAACCTGTATATCTGCTGACACACCACACTCAACACTGGGATAACTTAGGAGAAAAAAAAAATTAATTGCTACTTAACCATTTTTTTTCTCAATGTACAAATTAAACAGAAATTTAAAAACCAAATAAAAAGGAGAAAGTAAAACATTAATTTACATAAACACACTAAAATAAAATACAAGAAACATTTGGAGGGGAAAATAAAACCCACACAAAAAAAAAAAAAATATTCCCACTGAGCGACAACTGTCCAAACAGGAGGAGGCTGCTCTCCTCGGTCCCCTCCAAGGGTCTGTCGCAGGAGCACGCATGAGACGAATCCGAGGACCACTGGGCTACAGAGTCCTTCAGAGGGGACACCTCTGCATCCCGGCTGTTCAAAGGTCACTCTTCCTGCAAGAGGCTTTCAGCTGTAATCAGAATATGCGCTTACGCTTCAGGTAGGAGTCTGCATAATGGCCACCGAGGCCTTGGGAGTGCTGGCCAACGTAGCCACCCTCGGGGCTTGGCTCTGGAGACGGGATCAGCCGGGAGAACACGCGCTTGTTGCTACCAATGGGTGTCTGGAAAAAAACAAAAAACAAAAAAAAAAAAACCAACAGTTGATGTATTAGTAGCCTTGTGTGAGCACAATAACTGTACAAATAGCTTTTATGCCAGCCTCTCAATTACCTTCATATGGTTCCCCAGGCCTGGAGGGTAGCTGGTATTGTGGCTCACTGGAGGCATTCCCACAGCCTGAGGATAAACAACCTCTCAGTGACTCACAATATTTCGTACTTGGGCACTCAAAGTTTGACATTAATTATTGAACGGTGACTTATTCTTGGAGCTTAACTACACTTTATTCTATCAATTCTACCTTGTGCTGGCACTTAATCAATTTCTCAAGAAAAAAAAGGAGGGGGGGGTCTTCAATTATAAAGGTTCAGACATACCCTGTTGAGGTGGGTTGATGGGAGGCTGCCGTTACTGGAAACCTCAGGACCTGAGCTGAAATATGAAGACAGGGGTGGGCTGGGAGGGCAAGCGTAGTGGGAAAACCTCTCGCTGTAGTCGGAGTGATGACAGAACTGCAGAAATTCCAACAAGTTTAAAAGAGTGTACTACAGGGAGGTATACATTTAATCTATTGCCTTTAAAAAAAAAAAAAAAGAAAAAAGAAAAAAAAAAAGTCTTGAGCAAGCTTAAAATAGCTGACTTAACACTACCTGCTGATTGAATCCTGCCAAGGCTCCAGTATCAAGGTTCTCCTGCTGTTCGTACAAGTGGGCCAGGGGATCCTGAGGAGAAACACCAGATGGGCATCATAGCACATCACATCACACAGCCTACAAAGTGGCCAAGAATGTGCAGGTCATGAGTAGCAAAGCAGCATTGTTAAGAACACAAGGAAGAAAATCAAAAACAAGTTTCCACAGGCAAGGAGATAAAATATGATCATTACCTGGTGTAGAGGAGGATATTCAGGGCTGTAAGAATCCTGGTATCGCAGATTATAATTTGACTGCATGTTGTGATGAGTGTGTTGGTTGGACACGTTACTCAGCGTAGGCCTCTTCCTGTAGGGGTGAGGTCTGCAGCTAGATCCTGCAGCAAGGAGGGGGAGAGGGTAGTAAATGTAAGCTGAATATATATATAGCTGAAAAATTAATTTAGGAATAATATTAATAAATCACCTGAGGGGAAGACATTGTTGACACTGTTGAGGAAGGCACTGTGGGAAAGGTTCACATCTTTTGGAAGATCCCCCACTGCAGATGCCTGAAACTGAGTAAAAACAGCTGTTTTTTTCCCCTCTCTCAATCTTGCACATTTGGAAGGGGTGAAAAGCTACACAAGAGCAATTATCTGGGGAAAAAAAAAAACACTTATGGAAATTTCTTGGAACCTAACCCCTTGTGCTGCGAGGCCATCTGCCCCCATCATGCCACCCATTAGGGGCATGGAGATGCCTGGGAGAGTGGGAGAGGAGGTCTGGGTGAAGCTGCATGCTGATGTGGGGGAATCCTGCTCCCTTGACATGCCTCTGCCAAGAGAAACTGGCTTTAGGGGGGGCCGGGGATCCGTCTGCAGACCCAGCCCTGGAACTACACCACCTAAAGACAATGAAAACATGATTTTAATTCAGTGCACTTAATCTAATCTGTTGGGCTAATTGGGAAAATATGTTCTTTCCCCATTCTCTTAAACTGCAAATGGTGACATGCCCTATCACACTCGGTGTTAATATGGCAACATTAACAAAACATAACATCAGGAGTGGAGTACTTGACAGGCAACGGGGGTCACAGATGTTTATCATAAAATGCAAAAAACATGTCATTAGTGGCTTAAGGAGCTCCGGCTGGAGCTGACGGATGTCAAACCTTGAGGGAGGTCTCCGAGCAGATGGACTCCCTGCTGGACGGGTAGAGCAGCCAGAGGATTCTCCCCAATAAGTCCGGCCTGCTGGCCAAAGATGAGAGCAGTGTTACAAGAGGGGTCGCGCAGCCTGGCTTCAACGCTCGGGCAAAAAAAAGAACCATTTTTAAAATGGCACCATATTAAATGAGATATTTACAATTTTGGCACACAGAGAAGCACACCTACAATGTCAGCACAACTCATAAAACACCCCACACATGCAAATATTAAAAAAAACAAAAAAAACAAATTCACTTTCCCTGTGAGAGCTTACCAATCCAGGCAAATCCTTTTTTCAAATCACATAAAAAGACTCAGTGCCATATAAATTCACCCTTCACCTCACACACTTGATAGCCAAACACTTAACACAATCATCACTCACACAAAGCACAAGAGGGTTTTCTATATTGTGCAGCACCTGAGCCCACAGAAGATGATTTCCCAGAAAGGCTTGCTAATGGCACAGAGGGACAGAACAGAGATGCAGGAGAGAGCATATATGAGTGGGAGAGGATGAATCAAAACAGGATGGAAAAGCAGCAGGGAAGAATGTGTCGGAGCAGAGACTGGAAGATACCAGTACCTGTTGGGCCTTGGCTTGGTTCTGAAGGAGCAGCTGGAACAAGGCAGCTGAGAGAGCAGGGTTGGCGAGTAGAGGCATTGCAGGAGCTGCCCCAAGGAGCCCTGCGCATAAACAAAAATCAAGATGCATAACTTTGGAGCAAATGGGAAAATTGAAATCATTGACCAAAAGCTGAGGACTCTTTACCTTGTTTGTGTCCCTGTGAAAGAGGGTTGAGAAGCATCTTGAGGGTGGTAGGGTTATTGAGGCCTGTAAGGATCTGCATGACTGTGGGATCAGGGAGGAGACCTTTACCTCTGTTCACAGCCTGGACACACAAAAAAAAAAAAAAAAAAAAAAAAGAGAAGAATGACAAGGATTCAGCACAGGAGCAACAACTGGCCAAGCAGCACCTTAGGACGTAAATACAGCAAATCGATTTCAGGGTAATACCATGGTCTGTGCAGCAATCAGAGCAGCCAGCATGCTTCTTCCTGGAGGGCCAGGGGCACAGAAGGACACCCTGATGTGTGTCCCACCCAGCAGCCTGCCATCTGCAAATCGCTGTGCCTCCTCAGCCATCTCTGCGGTGGCAAACTCCAACACAGCAAAACGACGGAAACTCCCATCTTGTCCCTGGGCCAACTACGTAGAGGAGAATACATTAAAATAAAATAAATAAAAGTCCCTTATAATGATCAGAATATATGTATTTTTTCCATGTGTGGCATTTCACCTCCTAAGACCTGTGACGTCCATTCACACACACACACAATATTGAATCGCTTCTCAGCTGAAGCGAGAAGAAATAAAAACACCAAACAAGAGTTCGGGTCTTAGGAGGCTAAAGCTAAAGTAAAATAAAACATGAGCAAATAAATAATTTAAACTGTCACATCAGTCCAAACTGTATTTTAAAAATAAATCAAATCTCAACTTTTTCTAGGTTATTGACAATATTGTGACTTGTATTGTAAGGGGCCAATTTTTGTTTTCTTTTTTAAATAAAAGGACTGAGTTCAGACATCAGCCTTTAATTTTAGATTCATTAACCAATGAGGATTGTTGAGAAAATACCATTACAACTGAAGCATCCATGCTAAAATTATCATGGTTCGTTTAATCCTCTGCAAGTTTCAAATCACTTCCACCCATTCTGAAGTATATGTATCATGATTAAATTTTTAAAACTTAGTTAAACACAATTTCTTTGAATGTTTGATTACTGAATCACTCTTCAGTCCAGAGTTCTGTTTAATTTTGCTTTTAATGTATTTTCTCGCCATCAGTAATGAGTTGTGGCCTGGGATTTAATAGCTCCAGATTTAATAATGTTAAAAACAAGCCACACAAAAGTAATACTGGGGAACAATACTCTTTGAATTATTATACCGCTCAGATATAATAAATATTTTTTGTGTCATTTTAAAAATTAAGGAAAGATGCTGGTCCATGCTGGTTGCACTACACCTGTTTCTGTAGTTCCAGAAAAGCCAGCTGAATAACACCACCTGGGGGAGTCAGGTGGTCATCACCATAGAAACCAGCATTTGCCAATGCTACAGAAAGTTTGAGCGGCCACATGAAAAGTGGGGTAAAGGCTAAAAGTAATGGAGGATCAAAACCAGAGAATATATTTCATTTTTAAAATTCTTTCCTACTGCAACACACCGCCTAAATCAATCCCTACAACCTCAGGGCAAACATGATACCGGAGCATTTAAAATTCAAGCTCCAACAACTTTTCACTTGCTTTAAACAACACATAAATCACCAGCTACTGGACAAAAGAAACAACCACCAAAGAAAGAAGAGATTAAAAAGGGCACAAGCAAGTGTCCTGTCCTAAATGTAAACTAAATTCAGTGTAATTTCTTATCCTGTTGTCATTTATTTCCTGAGTAGAAGTGTGCTTGCGAGTGGTAAATCTGACCTGGCAAAAGACCGGTGTATGGGTATCAGCCAGGGCGTTGCGGAGGTCTTGAGCCGTCAGAAAGCTCGGGGGCAGGCGGTCCACGCACAGACACTTTGAATGCAGCAGTGGGTAAGTGAGCGAGCCCACTTCAGTCCAGTGGACGTAAAGCATGCGGGAACCCAGTTGCTTCCCCAGGAGCTCTGACTTGGCTCTGGCCGCAGAGTCCTTCTTCATGTACTCCACAAAGCCGTAGCCTTTGGAATGGCCTGTTGACGCACTGTAAACCAGGAAACAGCGCTCCAGGTTGCCAAAGGGTCGCACCAGCTCCTCAAACTGCTGCTGGGTGAAGGCTCGGGGCAAGTTGGCGATGCACAACAGAGCGTCGGTCGGCTGCAGCTGCACGGAGATCTCCCTGTCCCGCAGCACGTGCTGGTGAAACTCTTTGATGGCACACTGGGCCTGTTCACCATTGAGTAGCGTCACAAATGCTGAGTGTGATGGGATACAGTGGAGGGGGAGAAGACAGAGACTCAGTTTAGAGCGTGACATTTCTTCAATCATTACAAAGAAATAGAACAAATCTTATACACAAAAAGCCTCAAAGAACAGATTCTGTTGTTGACACCATTTCTCTCTCAGCACTTCCAATTAAATAAAGCCATGCTGGCGGCACGGTGCCAGTTTCCAAAAAAAAAAAGAAGTTCTGACAGTGCAACTTTACTCCTACTACACTAGTTGTCATAGAGACTGAAAAGAATAAGAGGCATTTCAACTGACTGAGCATCCTTGACATGTAAACAAAACACTCAACCTGAATGGGTTTGTGTTAATAATAAAAATGCAACAGACGGATGACGACAATGTTTTTTGTTTGTTGGTTTGTTTGTTTTAAGAACTATACCTTAATAAATACCAGACGTACCCTGAATTTTCCAGACTTGACCCATTGTTTTTCTCAGCTACCTGGTAGAGAAATATTGCCCTGCCTACAAGCAAGATCATTTGAAATGATTAATCTAAAACGAAGTCTGAATGAGGATGCACAGTACAAGGAAATTGATGATGCTGGTGCACTTGAATTGATGACAATGTAGTTCAACATTGTGACAAGTGAGATCCATCACTTGTCAAAACCAGTCAGTATCTGTATGACTACCATCATTTTTAATTTCTGGAACACACTGGCCACTCACAGACTCTTTCTTAGGGCTGATACATTTTGATTAAAAATTAGTTTCATAAACTATTTTTTCCCCAATGAGTAACAAGACAATTTTTTTAAAAAGTGAACATTGTCTTACAAATTATGTCATCAACTAGTATTCTTCTAAAAAAAAAAAAAAAAACACATGAAGTCAACTTATTCCTGGTTCTCCTAAAATCATAAAGAAGACTTGCTCTGTTCTGGAGCTTCTAGTGCAAGTTAATGAAGCTTTGTTCTTTGCAAAAACAAAACAAAAAACAAAAAAAAAAACATAATGGACAGCTCTGAGCATCCTCTTAAATACACAGTGACTGAACAACAGGACAGTTTTCAGTCAAAGGTTCCTTCTGATCTGCTGCTAAACAGAGCACTACAGGAGATCCTGTGTACCCAGAACCGTAATGACAGTTACTACTCTTCAGGAATTAATAAAGTATTACTAAACTGACTGTAACACAACTGAATTGCTTATTTTCTGAGCCACCCTTGCCCTTTACTACTTAACTGATATGTGTAAAATGATGAAGACCAACCTGTGCCCTTGTATTTGTCAACAAAGCAGTACTTCAAATCATAGCTGCCCAGCAGCTCATGGACTTCCTGCAAATAAGACAAGACGATTAAGTCAATACATTCAATGTATAAAATAAGTGTAAGTCATATATTTAGATTTCAATTAGTGAAGGAGATGTGAATAAAACGATTAACTTTTCTCAACGCCATTGGGGAATTAGCACCATGTGCACCTGTGGGGGGAATGGGAGTTGAATAACTCACTCATTGTTGCAGGAGAAATTGTTCTCTCCTGCTTTTGCCCATTCACAACTGAATGGTGACGCTCTCTAGCATTTTCTGACACGTTTTGTCTTTACGCCTTCCACCTTTTGTTATGTGGGAACTCGCATCTCGAACTCCCGCAAAGCCCCCTCACCCCACCGTCAGCTAACAATGGTACCGCCCGCAGGCCCACCGCTCCGCACGAGTCAAGCACGTTCCAACAGGTAGCATCACGACCGAAATCACAGGCAGACAGATGCATCCGGACGGTGGCGTGAGCATTAATAAACTGAAGACTTGCACTTGTGAACCACCTGCACGCATATTGTCGTCACCGACAATTGGCCTTGTGGGCTTGAAAAGGGGGAAAACAAAATAAAAGTTGCTGAAACCGCTTTCAACAGGGCCATACAGGCAGGTCACGCAGGCCACAGATGGCCATTAATGACTTGACAGTTACGACCACCTGGCATTTAAACCCAAGTTCGAGTCAATTAGCTAAATTATTCGATTTAACAAAATTCAACACTCCTATTAGAGATTAATGGCTGTTAATAAGCCGGGTGTTTGACTTTAAATTACCCTCAGATAACAATTATTAACGTTCATGAACAAGTTAAATGCCTCCAACGAGTTAAATGGCTAGTAGGCTAACACTCATAGCTTGAGCTAGGCTAAAGTTAGCCACCAACAAATCATGAAACTTTTCAAAATAATACCTGATTGGTGATGTCGGAGGGTAGATTCTTTATGATTATTTTCCTACGGTTATAAAACTCCCGGCGAGTTCTCTCCAAGCGGCTCTCAATCTCTTCGAGGCTCAGTGATGTCAAGTCCTCCTCGACTCTGCGCTGGCACTCACGTCCCGGTGCTGCGTCCTCTTCTCTGGGTACAAGTTCAGAGATCCGGCGATCTCCGGCCGACCAGTTTTCTTGATCCGCAGCGAGGTCATAATTTCCATTTAGTGGAAGACAGGTAAAACTGGGCTCGGTGTCTGTGTTTTCTTCATTGCCAGCTGTGCTAACAGACACGGCAGCCGCCATCACTCACTTTACTGGAAGTTTTATGAGTCTGAAAACTCCGTCCGATTTGAGCAGTTTAAACAATACACACATGGCCCCAGCGCCGCTTCTGATTGGACGAGAAAGGGACGCATTCACCATGACTACGACGCAACTTACGGGGAAGGGCGGGGCCCGAGTGTTCCTGTTTCTTCTTAAAATGCAAAATGCTACAAAAGAAAAGTCTCAGACATCTTAACCCTTAGTTTTTACAAACGATATTTATTTTAATTGTTATGTAATTTTATTGCAATTTTTAATACCAAGAGTTATATTATGAAATTCTACATACTAAAATCTCTAAATACATATTGTAATAATAATCAAAGTCTGTCACTAGACTCCATTCAGGCTCCCTCTTCCTCGCGATAAATCAGTGATGTAGGATGTAGAAATTATTTCCGATCACTGATTTCCTAACTGATTATCATTATCCTTTTCAGAGCTGCTGCAAAGACAGTAAGACATAACATTGGAGTGAGAATTTACAAAAAAAAAGAGAGAGAAAGAGATAGATCAGTTTTGATATGGGTTTGAGATGTAACAGCTCCCTGCAAATCTGAACGACTGACATATTTTCACACCTTGGCAGTTCCAAACAAAGTGACAAGGTTGTGTTTTCTTGGAGTTTTTGATTTGCTAGTCACTTTCGGCACTCAGATATCTGCTCTCAGACAGAAAATTTTCTTTTACCTAATGCCTCTGAAGCGTATTTTCAAATATTAGAGGGATTTAAATGCTTCAAAAGGATAAGAGGCAAAGACGAATACTTAGTGTTTTTGTGTTCTTCAACTCAGAGAAAAAAACAAGAAAATTTTGATTTTTTTAATGACATGATTATCAAACACACTTTCAGTTAAATGAAGAAACAAAAGTAATGTTCCTAATAACAATTACATTTTCAAGTTATAGCTGCAAGCAAGATTTACATGTCAGCAATTGCCAAAAAAAAGTCTATTTATCAATATGATCAATATGAGCAGTTCTTACCACTGTGTGTGCCTCTCTCTTCATCTCAAATATATTTTAAAAAATGGTTATCAAAGTTCTTTTGTTCTTTTCCTTTGAACAGTTGTTTTTATGAGATGATTAATTTCAGGCTAGCTTTGCTGCAGGTGTAGGTGGTGATCCTTAACCATCATGGACATCATTTAATTTTCCACTCTGAGCTATCCCACAGTAGATATTTTGAATGGTCCCAGCTTTGTTGTATAAAAAGATAATGATACCAAGCCCACATCTAGGCTGTGCAACTACTTACTGGAGATGAAAGAGAAGGATTGTGAGCTATCGGTGAAGTTCATGATCACTGTAGTCATTTGACCCCAATTTCATAGCAGTTTGGGATGATGCTGACCACAGGATTCAAATCATGCAACCCAGAACTGCACAAGAAATGCTCTTGGAATGTTTTTTTTAAACTGTCTGGGGATTGACTGCAACACAGTAATTTGAAATCTCATTGGCAGGATGGTCATAGTTTCTTCTCCCATGACTTAAACCAAAGGAAGCTATTTTTAAGAGCCAAAGATTTAATAAAATGTAACCTTTAAACCTTTTGTTAACTTGGCTCATCTTTAGTATCTACATGTTTATAATTTCCAACAGTAACTGTTTTTCTTTGTGTGTGTGTGTCAAAATGAACTTGTACCAAAGATATGCTCAGAAACATTAAAAAAGGTCAGCATTTGAGTCTCTATGAGGTGTTTCAATTACATTTTTGATGATCATTAATTTAGGGTTTTGTTGTTGTTTGGTCTTAGACTAAAAAAATACAAATCCCTAAAAATCATATTGGATTTTGCACCTGTTCATGTAGTCATTGTGTCTGTGGCACTATATGACAAAGTATTACATGGACAATTTGTTTGTTGAATTATCTTCTCTAAAATACTAAAGCAGAAGCCCGAGTAAATTATCCATGGTGTAACGGGATGTTGCAGAAGCCCCGTATTATATTAGCTGAAAGGACAGTTTCATTTGTATTATACAGGGGAATTTTTTTTGGTGCATTTACACTGTCTTTGCCTCTAGAGGGCGTCGCAGTGCAAGCAAGGACCACAGGAACCAACATCTTTTCCAAATAAAGTCATAAACTCTTCCATTCTGGCATGCGCAATATGCTCTAAAAATTGTCACTCTTCCAGTTTTATGCTTCCACAACGCACAAGAGTCATAATATACTGTTTGAGTCAGGGGAAGACCTTTGCTCAGCATTCCTAGTCTTTTATTACTAGATCTTTGCAGCGCTTTCCTATAAATAAGTGCTAGAAGCTTGTCTGCGCAGCTGGAAGTGTCCTGATTTTTACGATTCAACTGAATCCCACATTACTTCAACAGAAGAGGTATCATGATGGTCGGGCATGCCTCCACCTGTTGTTTACATGCCTGCCCTGTTGAGCAACTGGCACAAAGACTCATGGCATATAAATGTGCTATTTAGTTGCTCTCAGACAGTTCTTTTATGCGTGTGGCAGCTCCCAGTTTTACATGGTTAATTTATTCAGAAACAAAGCAATGCTGTAGTTGCGGTGCAGCAGAGCTGTACTACCTGGTTGGCAAGCGTGAGTGGCATGACCTGTTTGCTGTCAGTGTGCAGCATGAGTACGTTTGTTTTCAAACCTACTGCAGCCTTGTGCAGACTTGTACTAACTTTATGAAAAAGCTCATTCTCTGCATCAAGATTGGCTCCTGTGCATCCCGAAGCACTTTGTAAGAACATTTCTGGCTGTATTTTTGTTTTTGATGGATATGATATCCGGTGCACATTCTGTAGCCGTCGCCAAGCAATCTATTCAGTCTCAAATACAAGCAGAGGTGGAAAATTATTTATTAGATTTTGAATCCGTTCTTATGTTTATAAAACAGCATGCAAGGTTACATTGGACTAAAAATGTACAGGATTTGAACAGGAAAAAAGAGAAAAATATTCCCAGTTTAAAAAAAAAAAAACATGTAATACTATTGTGATATATGAACATGTATATTTAAGACATAATAATAATAATAATAATAATAATAATAATAGGCTGGAACTCATAAGCTGTCAACTCAGTTATGGGGGATCAGGCAAATGAAAACACAGACTGAATTTATTGTTACTGTTATACATAACAGCAATGCTTCTGTTTTTTTTTAAACCATAAATCCTCCATATAGACGTCTCTATAAACAGATACAGTAACTGTACACTAGAACAGTGGTTTTCAAAGTGTGGGCCGTCAGGGGGCCTCAGAAAATTAGTGGGAAGCTTGGCAAAAAAAAAATTTTTAAAGTTCAGCAGTGATGTGTGTTCCAGTTGTCCTTGGTACTCATTGCTGTCTTTATTAAAATCCTTTATAACATATCTTGTGTCTGTTAGGTTGCTATGGTAAAAAGCAGCAAGCTGTTATCGATAATAACAACTACTTGGGTTTGGGGGTCCCTGGTAAGAAGCTAATGCTGTTTGGGGGGCCTCAGCATGGAAAAGTTTGGGAACCCCTGCACTAGAAGACAGATCATGATCTACTTTGTAATATAGGGTTGCCAAAGTGATAACAAGTAGTCAAGCTGATCTTCACGTACTTGTGTACCATCAGCAGATCTCAGACATGGAGAAGTTGGAGTTAAATTGCCAGTCGTAGGTTTTGCGGATAGCCTCAAGCCTTTCAATGAGGTCTTTGAATGACGGGCGTTCAGCAGGATTTGCAACCCAACACTGCTCCATTAACAACTTCACCTGTTGACAGCAGAAACAATGGTTAAAAAGTAAAAGTAAAAATACTGGGTCACACTTAATGCCAATTAGCTCTTCCATTTGTCTCAGAAGTATCTAAAATTACCTCATGTGGGCTGTCTCTGGGACAAGGTAATCTCAGGTTTTTCTCCAACAGCTGCACAAGCATCATCACGTTCATGTCTTGGCCTGACGACATCATTTCGGCAAATTTCTATTAAAAAAAAAGAAAAAAGTAAGCAATGCAAACTCAATTGAACTGACTTGTATGAAAGCATGGAGGTTTGGGCTTTTAACGTACTGTTGGAGGGCTCTGGCGACTGTTACAGCGGGTCAGGATCTCATAGAGCGTAACCCCAAAGGACCAAATGTCAGAGGCAAAAGAAAATTTATACTCTTTCAAGCACTCAATGGCATACCTATATGAAAAGAAAAATAAATAAATGACAAAGCTTCACAACAAAGTATCCAATAACACTTTTAAGTGCTGCATAAACTGACCAGAACACTGGACTGTCTCCGTCCTCGCGGACGCGATAGTAGATCTCTCCTTCGGGGATGTACTTTGTCAGACCAAAGTCTCCGATCTTCACCAACCTGGTATTTTCCACCAAGACGTTGCGGGCAGCCAGATCTCGATGCACGTAGCGCTTTGAGTGCAAGTACTCCATCCCCTTTAAAAAGGATCAACGCAAATGTGCATTTAAAATGAATGTAATTTTTAACCATGCTGGAGGCATGCATCATTATAGTTAGCAATGTTTAAGCACGTCCACAACTGTCCAGGTTGAACTGAGTTAGGGAACAAAAAAAAAAAACAAAAACAAAAAACTACATTGGTAGGTATTTCCTAGGTGTTCTCTGTGTGTGTGCCCATGAGTTGACTTTTCCTCTTGGAGAAGCAAGGAATGTCAACTAAATAAACCACCATGAAACTTGGGAGCACCACGAGCATTCATGCTGCCTCAAGTATGAATGATAACATTTCAGATCTCTTGACTTTAACATCCAGCTCTGATTTAATTTGCTCCAGAGAACTGAAAAGCATGCGACTTTCCCCGACAACCTCAGGTGTCTCTTGTGGCTCAGTTATGTGTTTCAATGCAGCACTAATGCGGTGAACATAATAAACATCATATCTGCTCAGTACAAGCGAACCAGAGGTGTAAGCATGTCGGACTTTAATGTTTTAGCTCAAAGTGCTGCTTAATTATAGCCTCACTACTACAATTTTACACAGATTATAAAATTTCTGAAGGAAAGTTTTCAGGTTTCTTGGATGGTAAAAAAATAAGTGTAACCTAAAACTGATGTATTTGAAGTACTCCACTTAAACAGAGGAAGTGAATGAACAAAAAAAAAACCAAACCAAAAAAAAAAAAAGCCACATTCTGTAAATTGAGATTTAACATTAACGTGATGCAATATTCTCATGAGGCAGCTGGGCTCCCGTCAGCTTATGGGAGGTGTCATGTTGTGCTGAAACAAATTAGAGAGGCTACGTCTGAGTAAAGAAGAACACAACTTGACACCCATTCAACTGCACAGCAGTTAGCAGAACTAAGCCTGCAAGGCATGAGCAACAGCCCAAGGATAAAACGCGTAACCATCTAAACTCACCTGACAGATCTGCTGAGCAAACATAAGGCACTGGGGCACACCGATTTTATTTTTGGGAAGGTAGTCTCGCAGACTCCCCAGGGGAAGGTACTCCATTATCAGCTGTACCTCTCGTCTTCCTGTAAAAATTCACAATGCACCAGTTTCACCGTCTTCATACTGATGCAATTTTTCTATGTTGAAACCTCAGATTATTGACGTACAATGAAAAGAGTTTTTACACAAGAGCAGCGGGGATAACAATCAATTCCCTCTATAATCTACAGAGAAGTATATCTTAACACTACAGGGTAAACACTACTTTGCATATTCAGACTATGTTGAATACGCAAATATCTTTATAGCCCATTGAGGACAGCTCCAGACTCACCTGGCTCAGTGCAACAGCCCTTGTACTTGACAATGTTGCAGTGATAGAGGGACTTCAGGATCTCAATTTCCTTTATCCAGCCCTCTGGTACTGTATCATTGTCCTGCTTCAGGGCCTTCACTGCCACCAGCTCTCCAGTGTCATCATTGGCAGGGTCATACGTATAAAGAGTTACCTTCCCAAAGTGGCCCTACAAAGAGAAAGCAGTGATCTCCAGATTACTCCCTTGAACACACAAAAGAAAAGAGAAATACAGGTGTGGTGATAGAGCTCACCTCTCCCAAGTCCCGCATCTTTTTCAGGTAGCGTTTCTGGAACACGCTCGGGTCTGGTTGCGGGAGAGTGTCGCTGGGAGATATGACAGGGTCTGTTGGAAGAATACAGGATAAAGAAAAACATTAGATAACGAACTGCGCTGAAACAAACAGAGAAAGTGTCACTAGCAGGTAAAAGGCTGACTTTTCAGCATGAGTTCTGTGAGCTCTCGGAGCACAGTGCGGAATGACGGCCTCTCTTCGGCTTCGTAGGTCAAACACATGCTGATGAACCTGGCTAGCTCCTGGGATGACGGCGCAGCGAGGTGGCCCTTTCGCTGATAGAAGCGCTCTTTCTGTCGGGGTCGAAAGGTTGCAGTGTTAGAACTTGGCATTGAAGGTACGCGCCGGGCACGTCAAGCTTTTTTGCTGGGGGTTGAAATGTGCGGGTCCCTGTTGCAATGCACGCTCACTTCGGACAGGGTGCTGCCACTCATGGGAAGATCACCGTTGTTGCAGATTTCGAGCAACGTGGCACCGAAACTCCACTGGTCAGCAGCCCTGCCAATCGGTGCGCTGCTGTCGACACACTCTGGGGCAATCCACGGGATACGGTCCAAACGCTCTGCAGTGCAGAAAAGCAATAAGTAATAAAAACCCTCGGAGAGTAAAAAGTAGGGAGAACTACTCAATACAAATAAAGAGGCTGAATGAATATTTAATTAGGCTCCTAATCATTCTACTTTTAACTTTATCTGTTCTTTGTTACATACACTTATTGACAACAGAGTCGTTGACATTAAACTGCTAGGCTTCTGTGCTTTTTTTTTTTTTTTTTGCTTCTTTCCTTTCATATAGTCAAAAACATCATATAGTGGAGCAAAACTGCAAGACAACAGGAAACGGGTCACAGGAAGTGGTCTTGTCAAACCTTCCTGTTTCTAAAATCTGACAGAATATTTAAAAGTTCAGAACATCTGAAGATAGTTGAGAGGCTTTCATCTGATTACAAGTTTATGTGCCTTGAGTTGCAGTTACCAACCTTCCCGCGTCAGGACATTCAAGGCAATTCCTGGATCGCTCAGCTTTACAAAAGGTGTGGTGCCATGTTCTAGACCACGGCGCGCTACCAGAATGTTCTTGGCACAGACGTTTCCATGAACCAGCCGCTTATTTTCCTGGATTAACAAAAACGGCACAGAGGTTGATCTTTCAGATGCAGAGGGATATAGAAGTATTTAATGATGACCATCAAAAAAAAAAAAAAAACACTTTCAAAAGGCTTTAAGAGTTCTCAATTTCCATCAACATATTTTCATTTCACATCATACGTTTTTTTTTTCCAAGTTTTGAGTGAGTAACATTTAAGGGACTGCCTCTTAAATACTGCTTTGCAACGAGAGGTTGCACAACAAAAATCGAATTAATCTCTGATGTTAGTGCCAGATGACTGGATAAATTTGCCTTCAGCACTTATCTTCAAACTGATCCTGATAATAAAGTTACTCAACATCCTGCCAGAGTGGAGCAGTTCAAGCTCAAAACTTGGTGAAAAGTTAAAAAGATCCACTTGCTGATTGGGTTTTTAGAAATATATTATATAACTATAGCAGGAACTTCTAGGTATAAGTGAATTATAATATCCACAGTAGATGAAAAGAACCAAGTCTATGAACTCACAAGATAACTGAGGGCACTGGCGAGCTGTTTCGCAACAATGAATTTCCACTGAGCAGTCACAGACCCCCTTTCTTTGCGGAGGAAAACGTCCAGAGGCCCAAACTCCACATATTCTTCTACCATGATGTCTGTGGAGGTGAGAAAAAAAATGTTGAGAAGCTTAGCTTGCACAACCCAAAAAGAAATTAGAAAAAAAAACATGGGAAGAAATGGAAATGTAAAGAAATTATTCAATTTTTAAAAAATGATAAATGTTCTGAACCCAAGATGGTTCACGGCTTTTTTGCCCCATGTGAGCTTCATTTCATTTGTTAATCCATTTTAATCTGAAACATCATAAAATAAACTTGGTATGAGGGCAATTTGGTGCCAGTGAGAACCTTTTTTAAAAAATAAAATAAAAATGTTATTTTAAATAGATGATGTAACACATTTGATGTACCACCCTTAAAATTCACTGTGCCCTGGCCCAACTTATTTAGGGCTCCAGAGCTGTATCATAAAAACTTTACACCATTAGTTAACATCTGGTTTTTAGAGATGGGATGATGTTCACTTGTCGTTGGATGGTAAAACAGAATTAAAAATGTCTTTATCTTTTAAATTTATTGATCTTTTTCAGTGCCTTCCTATTTATCTCTCAATATATTTTTTTTTCTTCAGTCTACTGATAGATTGATTTGTTCATTTATTTGCTCTGGCACTAGAATTCAAACTCATTTACAGACATCGTTGAAGTGGAGGCTTGTCTTTAACTAATTCAGAGTTTCCTCTTTAGGCAGCAATTAAAAAAAAAGTATTAAAATACTTTTGGTGGCAGTTATCAGACACAATCTAGTGTGAATCAGAAAACAATATGTTTAACAACATATGTGTTTGGCAATAATTTAGAAAACATTTTGATTTATTGAATTTTTCTACTACTTTCCAGTTGTTATAGTCATACATTTATTCTGGCTAGAACCGACATAACCTTTGTGACATGCAATAAACACGGACTGGTCAGATTTAAGAACTTGCATAATAAAGGAGTATTTGCAAGTTTTAATGACATTTGTGAAAGACTTCCATCTACAGATTCAACAATTCCTTTGTGATAATACTTCAGATTTCCCAAACCCAACTCTGTTGGAGGATACCTTAGAAATACCTTATAACTTAGAGGGACTTGTCTCTGGAGTTTAGAATATTATTATGTCTCAGGGTAACAAAACTGTGGACAAAATTAAATAAAAATAGGACGCTGAACTAGAAGAGGAAATATCAAAATGTACATGGGATGAAGTTGTACAAGGGGTGAACAGGACTACATCTTCTTCTGGTTTAATTCAGTTTAAGGTTTTACATAGGATGGGCTTTGCCATCTTTTCATCTTGAACAGATGAAAAATGTAGCTGAAAAATGTCAATGTAGATGAAAAATGTCATAGTGTTTCAGCTAGCTTGGATCAGTTGTGG
>JAOWBL010000023.1:6026494-6046822 GCA_028564865.1 Zenarchopterus dispar
AAAGAAAAAAAAAGAACATGCTCGGTATTTCAACTGATGAGTGTTATTATTTACCACAATAACATGTCAAATCACCAAAACACAAAATCAAGTAAACAAACAAGAACAAATATGACGCCAATCAATCAGACCATTTAGCCAAGAGGCCTTCCGGGTTTTACGTTTTACCAAACTTAATGTTTACGTTACTGTTAAGATTTAGAGCGCATGTAGATCACAAAACAGACTCAATTTTCACATATATAATGAATGTCAGCCACGCTGTCTCCGGGAACTAGAGGCTAAAAGCAAACCTTACCTTTACGTTCAGTAATACCGAGTCCATAACAAATAAATACATTATATAAACATTATTTCGCTCGACGCACACTTTCACGCGTCGCGGCGTTTATAATAATCGAGTGTCTTACCATTTAATGTTTAGCTTTCGAAATCGTGACATTAAAAATCCGACACGATGAAGTTGATGATTAACAGCGTATTTCCCCTCCGAAGCTGATCTTTCGGATTCTCGTGAAGTGTGAGCCACAGGAGGGCGGAGACCGGCAGGCCACGCCCTCCCGTCGGCTTTAAGAAGGAAAAAAAAAACCAACAAAACAAAACCAAAAGAAAAAAAAAAAAAAACCCGCTGTTCTTCGTTGGTTTGGTAGTGAATACAGTTTCAACATTTGATTTGTGTTACTGCCACCTAGTCGATAGATAGATTTGATAGAATAGATTAGACAGAATAGATATATAAATAGACAAGACATAAAATGAAAGGTTAAAAAAATGGAAGAATTTACAGTTCTAGTAATTCTTGTCTGGCTTTTTTTTTTATTTGTGGGCTTTATGTGCAACATATAAAAAACATCCTCATATATTACGGAAAATTTGCATCATTTGTATTAAAAATTAAATGCAAAAATTTGAAGTATTGCATTTTTGTTTATGTGATGTATTTTATATTACATCTTTGCGAAATTTCTACAGTTTGCACTTTGTAGGTAAAAAAAAAAAGTAACATTTGATTATTAATGTGATTTTTAAAACGTTATGGCTTGTACAATGCTGTTCATTTGCTTAATGTGACTTTAATTGCCTCCTGAAATGTAGTTTTGTCATATAAAATGTCTTTTTGGTTTTGAGTTTCACAGATCAGGGCTGTGCATTTTTGCCTCATCAGTTAAACTACAAGCTTCACAAGATTTTCCTAGTTCTTCTCAAGTTTATACTTTTTCCAGTATTTCAGGAAGGAGATTGTTTATATTTATATATATATATATATATATATATATACATACATACATATATATATATTTGTAATCCTTATTATACAAGTATGCATGGAGAGTATAGCATAGCAGATGTTCATATTGTGAGTTCTTTGGCAATAAACTTATCTGAGATGAAATTGTGTGAGAGGAAAGAGTGGAGCAGATTTGGTTAGAGGATAATTTTATCAGCCTGTGGTAACCAGAGCATCTCCAACCTCCGTTCCTTAAAATTCTGATGTAATTTTTGTTTTATTTCGGAACACTGATAGGATTAAATACATGTTTACTCCCATCTTCTCTAAGAATAATAAGGGAAGCTTGGAGGGAAGCGGACTACATTTTTCACATTTAGCAGTTTTATTTAGTTACTTTGGAGAAAATCCATTATGGTCTTTGGACAAGATGTTGGACTTCCTGTTTATCCCATTAACTCTTGCCACGTAAGCATCCAAGTTCACCTTCAGAACATGAACGTGTAGATTCCAGCCACACCTGTCACACATGTATTTCATTCACAGTGCCATTTCACATAATATATGCTCATCATATATAGACGAAAAATCTTAAAATTTTTTAATGAATTTAATTAAAAAAAAAAAAAAAAAGAAAAACCGAAACACTATATACCGACAAACAAAGCCGAGAAGTTGGCAAATGTTTACAAATAGATGGAAAGAACACAGTCACGTCCAAACACTCAAGCAGAGGTGACCGATGCAAAATAGCCAAGTATTTTTAGTGAGTATTAATCCCTTAAATCTCTGCTAAAAATTTTAGAAGTTGTGTCGCCAAGAAGCAAACTATTCATAAACATGATGCGGTGGCATTACAGTGGGTAAGTACATTTGAACAGAAGAATTCAGTCAGTCAACGCTGGTCATTCTTTCTTCGTTTCGCCCTGCTCCAGTTTAACCTCCTCATAGGTGGCTTCTTCGTCTTTTTCATCACCGTCATCAGTTTTGGAGTTCGGGACCCAGAGTCCCGAGTCGATGCATCTCTTCATGTGAATCTTTGCCTCCTAAAAAAACACCATGATTCTCAAAAACCCACATCAGATTTCAATCTGCTATAAATTATCATGAACACAGTTGACCAAAAAATTAAAATGTGAATACAGATAACGTACCGTCGGGTCCATTTTGCTAATGACATCTTGTAACATTTGAATGTCCTTCTCGTCAAAGCACTTCTGCATCTCCTGGATTTAATATCAAACTGTGTAAGGAGTCTGAAACTCATAAGAGATGGTGAACAAAAGTGTCTTAAAAGCAAATCAACTCACAACTGGCAGGGACTCGTATACTTCAACAGGATCCAGCCCTCCAGGGCCCATCCGCTTCTGTCGCTCCTCTTCCTCATACTCCTTCATGGCCTTTTCTATGCGGATCTTCGCTCTTCCCCGAACCCTCTCCTTGAACGACTCCAGCTCATCATTGAAAGCGTCCTGGTACTGTTGATCTGCCGTCTGCGACAAGAACCAGACATGCATTTTTAACATCACAGCGCAGCAGCAGCTCACTCTTAAAATATTCAAAATCAAAGGACAAAGTTCACTGTCTTTACAACAGTCTGTAAAGAAATCTTCTAGAGTGAAAGGATCTCCCACTTGAGGAGTGATAAAACAGATTAATGGATTAAAATATGTAGTTACCTTAATCTTGGCAAAAAACTGACGGAAGCAACCACGGGGATCCACTTTGAGGCTTTTGGCCAACTCTAAAATGAACTGCATGACGATGGTCTGATGAGCCACTTGCTCCATCAGCGCATGTTTCTGCAACGGAGGAGGCATAGTTAAAATATTCCAGAAGTAAAATAAAATAACACAAGGGTGTGCAGAGGAAACAACTCCAAAAAATGTCAATGATGGTCCGTGAGCTAATGCCAATAAAATTCAGCCCAATCACGGCCTACTTCTGTTCCCCTCAGGGGAATAAAACTGAAAGCAAGGCTGTAATAAGTGAGTGGTGAGAAGGAGAAAGTGGTGTGTGGGACTTTGTACAACTCTAGTCTTCCAGGAGATGATGTACATGAAGAAAAATGTTACAATACTAACAACTGTCACACCCAGTCATAATACTACATATACCACTATTAAAACTTAAAAAACAACAACAAAAAAAAAAACAACGTAATACTACAATAACACCCAAGTTGTTGGCACCCAACTGTATACAAGGTAAGACCCTAATCAGGAGGGATCCATCATGGTAATGATGGCAAAGTCATGGACTGACTGCAGCAGCATTGTAATTTGATTTTTTTTGTTGTTGTTGTTATTTTAGTACATTTAATCTTTTTGCTTCAAATAGATTTGACACTTGTGTGGGTCACTCTTACACGCCAACACGGCAGGCCCTTTAACTGGGACATGGGAGAGAGAGCACATTACTCCTGTTTAATCCTTACTGGACTCCCCACTTGTCCAGTTTAAAATTATTTTTTTTTGTTTTTAAACATTTAAATGGTATTATCCCACCCATGTCTCTCAGCTGATGCACTTGAACTTCCTTTTCTTTTGCTAAGATCAGCTGACCAGCTGCTCTTGGAGAGGATACAGCTTTTACTGTTGCGCTTCCCAAATTGTGAAATAGTTAGACAGGCCTCTTTATCTATTTATTTTAACTGGCCTTTATTTAACCAGGGCAAGAAACTCTTGAGATTTGAAAATACTTTTTTCCCCCAAAAGTGCCCTAGCCAAGATCTGCAGCAGTTAAGAGCACAAGAGTGACAAACGCATTTAACAACAACAAATACAGACATAAGCGCAATAAAACATCAAGAGCAAACATTAAGGTCTAACTGAACCTTAAGTTCAGATTTAAGGTTCAGTTAAAAGAACCAAGTCTTGGGAGCCAAGATGGTAACTTCCAGAGCTTTTTCCAAAAAAGTCTGTAGGTAGGATTGAAGAGCGTAAAACATACAGAGTAAAATCTTTGAGATTAGTGATGAACATCAGAGCTCCATGACAGATTCAATCCAATGATTGTAAATATTGCAAGGGGGCATGCATATTAAGGGGAAAAAGAAAAAAAAAATCACCTTAGTCTAGAACAGACAAAGAAATGCAAGATCTGATTCCAAAGAAAAATCCTAATTTCAACTCTTCATCGGCCATTTTTAAACCTGTTTTGAGACCCACCTCCTCTGCTTGGTTTCCAACCCTGCGTGATATGTTTTTTTTAAAATTGTTTTTACTCATGTTTTTATTTATGTCTTTTACTGATATTGTATTTATTCTAACATCTTATTCTTATGCTCAGCCTTTTGGTCAGTGGCTGCTCTTTTAAAGTGCTTTAAAAATAAAGCTGGCTTGGCTAACAGGAAAGGTTTACTCCTTCCCAATGATCCCCCACCCCCCAAGCAGCCCCCAAACTCTGGGGGAGGGAGGGTTTTTATCCAAAAACTCACTAGCTTCGCTACTCTCATATAGACAAATGCCAATCTGACCTTCTTGCCACAAGCTGGTCCCCTGTGGAGCCCTGCCCAAGTGGTCTGCATACACTCATCATCTCGACTTTTAGAAAGTTGAGCTGTTAAGACTAAATTTAATCATGAAATGTCTGGAGCATTAATAATAAATATAAAAACAATAACAGAAAAAAGGGGGAGAGTTTTTTTTTTTTACCTCTTCAACTTCAAGGTCAATACACATGATGACAAGATAATTAGCGGTCTCTTCACATACAAGATGAGGATTGTCAGAGAGATACTTCTGGCTGTCATCCCAGCGTCGCAACATGCCTGAGGTAAACACAGTAATGAAGAAGAACATCTACTTCCAAATTGTGACAATAAATTGCAAGAGTTTATGACTGTTAGTGATGCTTACCAAAATGTTTGATCTGCTTCTCATATTTTTCTACAAAGGTTTTATGCTTTTGCTCTTTCTCCTCTTCGGTCTCCTCGTTAGCTTGGGGTTTGATGTTGACGATGCTCTGCGGAGGACAGAAAGCAAACAATTAAGACTAGAACTTTCACACAATACATTCAACTGGAAATCAAAAGGTATAAAGAAAAATGATCTGAAATCTATGAAACCATTTCTATGTATCTTACAATGCAACAGTTAAAGTGTAGACAGGGTCCATGCAAGTGAACTGAGGTTATTTTAACTTTGTATGTACACATAAAGTATATAAAAAGGACTCTTTATACAGACTTATCTGTCCGGCTTCTGCAGTCTTGTGATACATCTCATAAAAGACAACTACCAACATCACACAAGACACCATCAACAGATGACAGAGGAGAGTTTATGGCCTGGGCGTCCACATAAGTAGATGCGTTCTTCCATATTTATAAGAAATTAGACAAGTGTTAAAAGCAGAGGCCATGAGCCATCTTCTTTTTACATCCATCAACAGGTGTCTGAAACTTTGAGTTGACTTGCACAGACTTATGACAAAATGACAGGAACAAGGGGCTTGTAATGTTTTTTTCTTTATACACATATATAAATTTACAGTTACCTCAGTTTGCCTGCAGGGACCCTATTTCCACTTTCACTTAAGTGGAAGGACATTTCTGATTCTTGTCCAAGTTTGTAAAAAGCCAATTGTCCCCTGTACCACCATAAATTGCTATTCTGCTGCAAACACATATTACATTTTAATTCAGTCTGCTTTGATTAACGTCATTTTGGTTCATATCAAAAGTATACACTCCTCACCATCTAATACTGAACCCAGGAACATTAATTTGTATAAATCTGCCCATCAACCACTGGTACTGTTCAACTCACTACATGGGCCTGTAGCTCCAGCTATTGACATATTCAAAGCAAAGTGGTGAAATGAAGCAATAAACTGCTTCAAGAGAGGTGAAAATAGTTTTGCTTAAAGATTTGTCAGAATAAAACAATAGCTGGAAGCAAGACAATGAGATCACATTTGAATGAACTTTGATTTTGGGGTGCTTTAAACACATCTATAATTTTTTTACGTAAAAGGACCACATTGATAAATGCTGATTTTGTCATATTTTCTGAAGTTATCCTGCTATCGTCTTTAGAGACCAGCTGTATCCAACCGACATAGATGACATTTGCCACCTGAACGCAGGATTTGAAGATTACATTCTCTTTAGGGAATTACATTATAGCTTTGATTAGTAAAGGTATATACGGTTACATCAGGCTATTACAACCTGCTGTGATCAATAAAATATGTACTGTTTTCTGGCAGTCTGCTTGATCTTTGTCACCTTGCTGAAACCATCCTTGCTGAGCGTGTCCACATTCCAGGGCATTTTCTTCTCTTCCCGGTTATGTTCATCCACCTTCTTCTCCCACTCCCGCTCCTCTTTTTTCTGTTTCTTCTCCTCAGCCTGGAATTTGCTCAGCTCTTTTTTGGTATCTTCTGAGGTTGCAATGGTCAGCTCTTGGATTTTTTTCTGCGTTTCTGCCAACTTGCGCCGACACTCGGAGAGTGCCTTGTTTAAGTCTTCACCTTTCTTCTGAAATTCTTCCATCCGCTCCACACGAGCCTGAAACACACACACACACACACAACATAATCAATAACTACAAGATTTTTATGGGCACTTATCTAGCCTGTTCATTGACTTTGTTGACTTCCTGGTGAGAAACATTTGAGCTTTTGAGGACACCGACCCCAAAAAAGAAGCCACCTAACAAAAGTTACGTGAATCACGCTCACAACGTTGACACATAATTTCATCATGGGTCTTTAAACTGTACCTGGTGTCTCCACCTAAAGAGGCTGGGTGTGTCGATGTTTGGGTGGGTATCATCTTCATCATCTGATACCTCAATGTGGTCCCAGACGCTATAATCTATCCTGGACATGCCGCCAGCTAACTACGTTAGCCTCGGATAAGAGTCGCTAAGCTAAACGAAGATAACTTGGAGATTAACCAGGAAAAAGACACACGCTTCCAGATCGCTGTGCGCGTCAGAAATGTGTATTTGTGTTGAGAACCACACTAGTTTAAAACCGACCAACGCAAACCCAACTGTTTTTTCACAACCTGAGCTAGCGAGATAATGCTACCAATTTCTAGAAAGAATCGCCTCTGCAAGCTTCCGTTGACGCGCAGACGTTAAGGAACGTAACGCACAGACGTTAACGCAATAACGTAAGAGCCGGAACTCAAAAAGCAAAACACGTTTACGGTTAACCTGTTCTTCAAAAATAAAGCTGTCTATAGTTGTCTTACATAATATTTATCAAAAACAATTTTATTGTCAGTTCTGCTGGCTGAAGAAGACTTGTAGAGGACCGAAACTACATTTTCAGTCACATCCACTGTGCAGGCTAAAAAAAAAAACGTTATTTATACACAAATTTATAAGAAGATTTCAGTAATTTACAGATATATGATGCAAGTATGGTCAATAAAGTGGCTGGTCTCAGTTGTCCCTTCATTTAAGGGGTTGGAAGATGGGGGATAGTGGGATCATTATACTAAAAAACTTTGAGAATCAGATGCCTTCTTGAGCTCACCTGATTCATATGGTTTTATTTTTAAATATATTCTTCCTTTCTATAGAAATCAGCAGGCAATAAATAATTGGGTCTCAAAATTATCTGTTAGTTCATCTATCTTAAATATATGCTATTTTATATTTAACCTGTTGTGAGTATTCATTATTTAACCTAGCAAATGTTGATTATATTTCTTTTTCCATATTAGAGGCTCGTAATTAGATTTATTAGTATTTGCATTAGAAGGTAAAATGAGGTGGGTGAACTTGATAGCACCGTTGTTTTTCTCATCCATTAACCGTGTCAACAACATAGACAGGAGCTTTGTTCATCTTTAGTTTGTCTGTTAAGTGTTTTTTTTTTTTTTTTTTTTTAAGAAAACCACCTTAATAACTATTAAACTGTTTCCCATGTTGCAAAGCAGTGCCATAACTCAGATTTTTTATGTTTGAGAAATACTTATCTTCTAAATAAGGTTCAGCTTTTTATTACTAAAATGAAAAAAAAGAGTACAAGTGACAAAAATTGCATTTATATGTGATGATTAAAGACCCACTAGTGAGGGATTCTGATGAGTGGAGCAGTCCTGGCACTGTGAGGTCATCATCTGTTGGTACCGATGATAACATTGCAATATGCCTGATCCCACGGGTACCATTGGGTGAATCAGGCAGTCACATTCTTAAGATGTGTAATTTCTTCATTTTTTCCCTAACAAGACTTATGATTAATGAAACACAGTTATTTCCTGACATGCGCAAACAAGTGCCTTTTACTTGAGAACTGGGTGTGGGCAAAACAGTGTGTCACTTGTTCAGGTGGATATGGGGGTTTTCACAGAAAAGTAATATAATAAGAACAAGAACAAGAAGAAAGATAAACTATATTTATTTGATTTTACTAAACAATGTTACAAAACACTTAATACAGTAGCAGAGAACTCAGTTCAATTCAATACAGCTTTAAAGGCACTTTAAGAATAAAATTCAAGTCCAAATTAGTCCAATTAATATAAAGCCAATGAAAATGACAATAAGAATTGACTAGTGAAGGAAAATAACAGATTGCCTTAAAGCCTTTCTTTGACACAGTCCCCCATCCTGAACAGGCAGCAGGTGACTGTTTATTCTTGGGGTCAATGATGTGCATGTATACTTCTGAAGTTGACCTGCACAATAATGGCGAAACATTTAACATCCATGTAAAGCACCCAAACTGGCATCTCAGGCAGTAATGTTTCATCTGACTGGCCAGACAAATTATTGACGTTTAGAAGGTGAATACATAGCATTTGGAAAACAGTAAACTGCAATTTATTACAAAATGTTTTGGTGATACTGATATTGCAATAATATTAAATTACTGAAATAGTGTCCAGTCCTATTATGAGGCTGTATGAAGCAGTGTCTGCCATCAGAAAGACCTAACCAAATTTAAACCATTAGAATTACATGCAACATTGATGCAATGTTTTTTTTTTTGTATTATTATTTCCATTGATCACACCTGACAGGAAGTCAGCTCGGGTTACTCTTGGTCTCAGTTTTTTGGGGGTCTTTGAAACCGGAACAGGTGACGGAGTATCCAGTCTTCGTTTCGCAGCACCGCCTCATCTCCTGGATCACATCTTCACACAAACTCTCAATGTACCTGTTAGCTGCAGAGAGGGGTGGCGTTAGTCCACAGATTCACCTGGAGCTCACCTGAGCAGCCAACGACAACATCTTACATACCTTGTAGACACTTCTGAATGGCGCATGCTTGCTTCTGACACGGATCTTTCTGTGGCATTTCTGAACGAGAACAAAGAGGCTGAATATTGTTCATTTGTGGTGAAATAAATAAATAAATGACATCACAAATTAAGAAGAACTCACTTTGTAGGTGGAAGATGGAGACATAAGTGTTATACCTACTGGAAGGTCACTGGGTAATGTTATTAGCTTCCACTGCTACCGGCTACTGAGGCATTGTTTTGATCACGTGATATTTCATCTCTGGAAAAACAGCGACATCTTGTGGCGAAAAATAATTCGACGAGTGGCAAATGTGGAAAAAGTTTAGAAGGAAAGACCTTTTTTCTATTGGTATTCATGCGTCTGTTTTAACTGTAGTTTGCGTTTTTCCTTTCAATAGAAATTATTTGACTGAATATATTATCGGTCCACCAGGAATTTTACTCTACCTTGACAAAATAAGTGTTAAAACTGAAGTCTTTATTAATGTCACATGAAACTAATGACCACATGATTAGCTATTGTATCAATAAGCAAAACTTATATTTTTTTAACTTAAATTTTATTGATAAAATTGAGAAACAGCACATATTTACAACAAAAACAACTTGTAGGCAGTCACTGAAATATTAAGAGTAATTATACTGTGGTTTAGTTATGTTACATCAGTGGAAAATTAACCTAGTAAAAATATAAATTTGATAAACAATATCACACAAACACATTAAAAGTAAACTATAATCTTAATAACACAGACACATTAAATCTAGTTGCCAAAAAACAATTTTAGGTCTTTTTCTCTACGAGATCTAATTTCTGGATGATGGCAGGGTCCACAAACATCAACTGGATCACAGGTGTGTTGTAATTTTCACCTCCAAAGCATCGACTGTAAAGGCCTCTCTGTGGAATGCTCCCTGTGTTGTGGCTATCTAAGCTTGTGTCAAGACACCTTCTTGTCAAACACCTGAGCAAAGACAAAAGGAGATGCAGATTAGGATGCAGTGTGTGAAGATGAGTGGAAATGAGCACTTCAGGGACCCCCTCTACCTTTGGTCTTTTCTTTTACAATGAACTGCTTGGTCTTCTTTTCCAGGGTGTTAGAGGCAGTACAAGTGTAGGTCCCTGGGAGCAGTGATGAGGAGATAACAAATGCCTCATCCTCCATCCTCTTCTGTAAGGAATTTGAAGACTGCCAGCTGTATTCGGGGGCTGGGTTTCCTGTGGCTGTGCAGTTTAAGATGATTTCAGCATCTGATGTTAAGTCAAAAACTTCTGTTTCAGGATTGAAGAATGTTGGTGGATCTTGCAGGAAGAAAAAAATCACAGACATTAATCTTTATTGTATGAAATGTCTCTAAAGAGTGGGAATAATTTCAAAACTCACAATACACAGATGCTGTGAGAGATTCTGAGGCAACGGTAGGAGGTGGCTGCGGTCCCTTTGGTCCAAGCTCAAGCTCTGCTACACACTTATACTTTGCTTCATTCTCAAATTTAGTTGGCGTGATGACAAGAGTGGAAGACACTTGGACAGGTGAGGACGACGTCATGTCAGAGAAGGAATGGTTGTAAACCTCGGTTTTGCCTCTGTACCACCGCAGGGTGAGATACTGAACAGGAGCAATATTCTGCACCTCACAAAGCAGCTGGTACTCTTTTCCTTCAACCATAGGACCTGTGTGGTTTACTTGCCTGATGGACACACTGTCTGGAGTTTCTACACGAACAACACACAAAGTTCCAGTAAGCCAAACAGGTTAATGCAAGTCATTTATTTCAAAAGCAGGATTTACTCAAGAGGTGACTCACTGAAGAGTACGAGGTTAACTTTCTCCTCACACTGTCTCGGAGCTGTGAAAAACACCCCGTAGCAGATGGGTTCCTCTATCCAGTCTATAAGACTGTCAACCTTCCACTGGACAGACTGGCTCTCCTGTGTGTGTGTGGAGCTGATGGCCGATTCCCAGCCAAGGACACGAACTGGGCGCGTAGCTTCACAGACGACCGACACCGGGTCTCCAAAACCCACCACAACCCTAGACGGCTTCAGAATGAGGGAACAACCTTCACCTGACACTGAGACACACAACAGCAAACATCATCGTAGCTAGTGTCATCCCCATTACGTTTCACTTTCATTTCTGTGTGAAATCTGTATATGTTACATCCCCCGTTACAACACAACCACACTTATCACCATTTAATTGCAGGTCTAAGATCACATTTTCATTCACCACCAAAATACTATTTGTGAACAAAACAAAATCTGCAACCCAAAGAGGTGACAAGAAACACACAGGCTTCAATATCTTACCTGAGTAAAACATAAAAAACATTACAATCCATATCAGAATGATGTTTCCCATGGTATTTTCTGCACTGAGCCGTCGAGAGAGAAAATTCCAACTTGAACAACCTTGGCAACTCTGGGGGGAACTATGTTGGAATGAAACAAAGGTCCCTCCCAGCTGGGTTTGAGGTTTGGAGGGGGTAAAGGGGAAAAGAGGGAAATTTAACAGAAGACAGGCATCTGTAAAACACAGGACATTACTTTGCACTACAGACATCTTCTGGAGGAAATTAAAAGCCGATCCAAAACCAATAAATAATAATGACGTTATTTAATTATTTTATAAATCTTAATGCAGTTCTCTAGCACAAACATTTCCCTACAAATTCTGAGCCTTTTAAATCTCCTAGAATATGGAATTAAATCCAGCTTGGTTTAGTGTACAGGCAGACCATTGACTTTATTCCTTATTTTTGTGACAAATTGTTACTAGTTGTGCAGAAAAGCTTGTTTTTTAATTCCTCTTGCATGCCTGTCTCCTACTGCTTTTGGCCTCCATGCTTTGTGAGATCCCAGCAGGCCAGAGTGTTGGTGTTGTGCAGCCCGGAGCTCACTGTGACCAGAATTCTACACAGCACATCAGCCCCGAGCGCAGCAAGAGAGCAAGTAATCGGACGCTTTTTGGTGTATTTCTGGAGTGGACAGCTGGGAATCTCAACGCACAGATTACACCACCCTCACTTCTCTTGCAGCCTTAAATATGCCTCGACAAGTTCTCTGGAGAGGGACACACATCTATACTAAAACCTTTATCCTTTGACTCCTCGACTCATTGAGCTGTATTCACTCTGCCAAGTTGTTATGGCAACATGGGAAAAGCATAAACAAACAGCTGGCCTACTTTCAGATAAAAAATTCCTGGTAAGAATGACAGGAGCTGAACTTAAAAGGACGAAGTTTCAGGAAAAAAAAGCTTTATATTTGTAGATGTAAAAAGGATAACACATTCTCTTCTTTACATTCACTTCATTAAGAACTAATTAGTATGGGAGACTCATCACTGTATATTGTAAGCCAGTATGAAAGAGGAAGAGAAAGAGGTCCAAACAGATTGACAAAACATAGCAGGGAAACAAACACCGGATTGACTTTGGCTAAATCAGTATTCTGCTTAAGGAGGTCACAGACATAAAAGTGGGCCAAACAAAACAGGCAAAAGCGGATACAAATATCAAGTAATAAAAACAATTTTACAGACCATTGAATGGCTTCAACATACCTGAATTCATAAAAACAGGAATATTTACATTGCATACAATTATTGCATTAAAATTAAGCTCAAGCAGAGAGTAATAAAGAGAGGAGCACCCTAGAGAATGACTGCTGGAAAGGCTTGGAAGATGGCTATAACAGGTAGCACCATGAGAAAAATCACAAAAGCTCTAGTGAACACCACTTGCAGCAGGATGAGCCACCTCAAGCAACTCCAACCCAAGAAGGAGACAATGAGGTAAACTGTTAGTACAACTGCTAGTAATGGCACAAGATTGGAAGCCAAGTCAGCATAAGCTGGAAAGAGAAGTACCAAAAAAAAAACTGCTGCCATAGCAACAGGAAGAGCTGATGTGGTCCTGATCTTAGATTTCTTCAAAGCCGATTGTTATTTTAGGAGACTGCTTCCTAAGAGTGAAACTGGTAATGTTAAAGACCCAAAACACTTTACTCCAGAAAATCTCACAAGTAGTATATCCAAATGAATCAACATGATGATAGTTTCTGTTGATATACCATTGTAATGGAAAATTCCTGTGATCACACAATGAGGGGGTTGTGTTAGCTAGTGTGAGAAAACACTGACCAGGAGGCAAAACTACTTCTGTTATGGCTTTGAAAATGCAACACTTTCAAACCAGTGCTATTGCACCTCCCTCTGGTTCTTGGTTTCCAACACACAGTCTACAATATTCACAACTCGTTGTGCAAGCAGATACATGTAACTTCTTATTTGTATGAGCATATGGTGTGAAGAATGTTAATCAAAGTTGTTTTTACTGTGGTTTTGAAGTTTGGTCTTGGCTGTGGGGGAAACAGAGAGCAGCTGCATTTACTCTGTTCATACATTTTTAAGCAATAGCAGCTGCAACCCAGGAGGGCTCAAACCCAGGGCTGCAACAAAGTCCATCCGTGCATGTAAATGCCTTGATTCAGACATACTGTGTGTTCTGTCCTGCTGTAAGGGAAACCCTGAGTAGCTGTGAAATACTACACTAACGCCAAACAGCGAAGTGGATGCAGAAGTAATAAAAACAAAGTAAGCTTGAAAATGTTCTGCTCTCAGATTGGAGATCATGATACATACAAATGATGCATCCACAAAATGATTCAACCTAATGTCAGAATAAAACTGAAATAGAAAGTAGCAGAGAACTGTCCGAAATTGTCCTAACCCAGCACCACTTCAGCATTTAAAACTTCTAAAAATAGTATGCTTGCTGAGCTTCTTCGACTTTTAAAAATGACTACAGTCAATGTAAACATCTGCCCTTTAAAAGGAAACGTACCATTTCCTGTATATACATCAACAACGATAAGTTAACCTTTGAACACCTGATTTTAAGATTGTGCATTTTTAAAGAGACAGTGCCAAGCATCAGCAGACAAACAAAGAGCATGCAGGACAGACTATGTTCCTCGTGATTTATGAGGCATGTGACTGAAACATTACTCCAAGCACTAAAAAAAAAAGAATTTAAAAACTACATGGTAAAGTCATGGATGAAATTTTTTTAAAAAGGACAGTTTCATATAGGCCCTGATGAAGCAGGTTTTCCCCTGGAATAGCTGTCTTTGTTGCAAGAAAATGATCCATCTGAGTTCACAAAAAGCAGACCAACAATGATGAGCAGGACCGCCAGGACCAGAAATCCTCCTAATATGGCTCCAAAAACTGTTCGAGGCCCTGTGAGAGATGGGAATGGGTGTTAAAGTCTCACTCTCAGCATTCCTGTTCAACATCTTCTAGCCCAGCAGTTTCTCCATCTGTCATAAACTACACACCCCAAAATAAATATAACCAAGAACACAGCCCTTAAAATCCCAGCAGAGGTGGCTACCTATTCGACAACGTGAGAAATGGAATGAATTCAGTCATGATCTCTTACGCTTTTCTTCGACGACGGTGAAATATTTGGTGCTCCTGCCCAGGCTGTTAGAGACCGTGCAGCTGTAGATCCCTGAACGCTCAGAAGATGGAGTAAAGATGGAGCCATTCTGTTTTTGATTTGTGCCGGTCTCCTGTGAGGAGTATGAGAAGTGCCAGCTGTAAACCGGAGGTGGGTTTCCTCTAGCAGTGCAGTTTAAAGTTATTGGTCCACCAGGAGGAACTTCCACTGTCTCATTTGCAGGATGAGTGAAGGTTGGTGGATCTGAGAACATTTATGGGTAAAAAAATAGAAGCAGTGAGAAAACGATGAAGAACTTTTAATTAGCAAGAGGTCAACATTCACCTACAAATAAGACAGGTTTTGATGGTTAAATTAAGAGGATGTTAAGCACTCACAGAGAACTGTCATGTTGTATGAATTTGATCGCATCGTGAGTGGAAGTTGAACTGCTGGCTTCAAGCTCAGTATTGCTTCACACCAGATCTGAGTTCCATCATCATCTCTGTGGGCCGTCAGGTTAGTGGAAGGCGTCTTATTGACTACAGGATTGTCAAAATCAACTTTTTCAGACTCAAATGTCAAACTATGGAACTTTTCTTTTCCTTTGTACCAAACCACAGAGAGGCGATCCACTGGTGCAACAGCAACAATGTCACACATTAGAAAGCACTGCTGACCCTCCACTATTTCACTCTTAGGATAAGACAGGGACACAGTCTCTGGCATTTCTGCAACAGAAAGTGAATAAAAGACAGGCATTAATGAGTAAATCAGTGACACTGGATGATTTTTTAAAAAAAGAGCTCATTTTAATAAAAAAGCTACTTACGATAAACAATGACTTTTAGGTTTTCACTAAACTGTTTCTTATCGACGAGAGTGATATAACACATTGGTTCCATACTCCACTCTTGGACTTTGGCGACCTTAAAGGGTACTGAAGAGGTATTTTTTACAAGGCCTGTTCCTCCAAATGGAGATTCCCAGCCCATACCGAAGACCTGGCTCTCTGATGTGCTGCAGTTGGCTGATAGCGTGTCTCCATATCTCACCGCTGCTACAGGAGGTGTGATCTGTAAAGTACCACCACTTTCAGTGTTTCCTGGAAGGACAGAGGATGACAGGCTTGTGGGTACTTGGTTCAGGGACACTGAACATGCTAGCAGTTACACAGTTGGTGCCGATGTTGTTATGAAGCAGACATCAGCAGTGTAAATGTGGATACACCTACACACACACATATACATATATATATATATATATATATATATATATATATAAATATAAAATGATAGTATGTATTTGTATACAAACATATATGCTCCAGTAGGTCTCTGTGACCCTAAATAGGAATAAGGTGTAGATAAAGCAAAGATGGATGGATGCTTTCTGGCATTTTATTTTTAAGGACATTTCTTTTATAAGTAATGCTCTCAGGACAAATATGACACACATTATTTATCTTTCATGAAACTTCTACTTCACCATATATGAAAAAATAAAAGTAAAAATTCAAATTTCTTCTGGCAGTCTTAGTTACTTAAAACATGTACATTTACAGACAGAAGTGAGACATCAATTAAACCAATATCTGTAAAACACCTCAAATGAAAAAATAAATAAATAAAGAGATCTCCGGTATCGCATTGCCTGGACAAATATCCCTGTTTGTACATTTTCTGTACAAACCCAAACTTAGAAACAATTTAGTTTGATTGATGTTCTTAAGTAGAGTACAGTTCTGGTTCTTGTTAGATGCTTAAAACAGGATTGCCCCCTGACTCCCAATTAACTGTTCAAAAGTGCTTAATATAATAGACTGTTGGGTTATTTGACCCTGAAATGCTGTTATAGTCTGCTGAAACCAAATTTACAGCAGAGGGATGCCACACCCTCTGGACCAAAGAGGGGAGGAAGCCTCCCCTTCACATCCTCTAAATGTGATGGGGATGCACACCCCACAGCTAAATTACATCTCCAACAACAATAAACAATATATCTACGTTTTTTAGCTTCAAAACACTGCTGTCAAGACAAAATCTTTTCAGAAAAGACATAACGAGAGCCTAGATGTGTTGCTCCTTGAAAACATTTGGCCAGTTATGGAAGAAAAGAAAGATAATAAATTACCAGGGAGCTGATATCCTAAATAAAGCATTTAAAGTGACAACAATTTCCTAAAAGGTCCTAGTGCAGTGGTAAGTATCATATCTCAAAACTTTGTGTTATGTTGCAGGGATCAAATTCTAAATAAGCAGATTAATAAAAAATCATTTTTTAAAACCTTCCCAATGGATATGTTGCCTTTCTGCTATTCATGATGCACAGAGGCTCAAAGCCTGTGTTGTAAGGGATACTGGAAGGAAAGAAAATAAAAGTTTTGAAGAAATTGTATAAGACTGAAATCGCTTTTTTTGTAATGCCAAAAATGCACGGATAACCGTTTACATAGTATTAAAAATAAATAAATAAATACTTGAAGTCGAGTAGTTTATACGGTCTGTTTTTATGTTCTATATTTACCAGAAAACTGACCTTGTCAGATAAAAGTTAGACAATTTAGTTACTGGTTTTCAAAAATTATGAAGTCTGTGGTTAAAACTCAATTCTTATTCCCGACAAAATAAAAAATAAAAAACACCGTACGCGACCCTAGTGGGAATCTTGACACGGGCGTAGCCTCTCGCGAGTGAAATCGACTCCGTGAAGGGACACGAACATATGGAAGTGTAGAACCAGCACAGATGGTTAACAAAAACACCCCGGAGGACGGAATTACCTGTGCGCAGAAACGGGAGGACAAACACGAAGACCCACATGGTGGTTCCGACCGTTCAAAGAGTCACTGAAGTTTAAGCGACGCAACACGGCGACGTCTGCGGCGCGTCCTCTCACACCTGGAGGGCAGCGAAAGTGAAAGTATAACCTGTCGCACCCACGTACCTCTGGTAAAACACACCCACTCGGCCCGCTACACCTGGGACCTGGCCTTCTGAATAACGGCGGTCCAAACCTGAAAAGGGCGACGTCAGTTGGAGCGGAGCACAAATTCAACTATTTAAAAGTGCAAAATGCCTCCACTCACATCTGGAAAATCACTCACTCACACTGACTGTGATCAAAATATGTTGTAATGGTCTGTTTTAGGGTTCAATAGCACCCTCCCGAGGAGAAAGAGCGATAAAAGCTGTCCAAGGAAAAAAATACAGCATATATATATATATATATATATATATATATACACACCCCAGATTGACATATACTCTCTTGTTTGAAGGATAGAGCATGAAGATCTAATATCATTTCTTGCCCCATTTGTTCTCCCAAAACAAAGGAAGAGAGGATGCTGTGACCTTTGTGGTCTATTATGAACAGGCAGGACAAAAAACAGATAACAAAATCATGTTTTTTTGTTGTTTTTTTTTTTTTTGTTCATTGCAAACAAAGGAATTTGAGTTTTCATTTTAATCACCTTGAATAAAAGCTTCTTTTTCTTAAAGTAATCAGAGTATATTCAAAAATAAAGCACTTAGTTTGAAAAAAAAGTATTTTTAATAATAAAATATTGTTTGACTCAAGTCCCAAATATTTACAGCATTATTCACAGATGTGTTACAGTCTCCTCTTTTTCCAAAGATAAACAGAGAGACTGTAATAGTATATTTCTCTTCTGCAATGTTTGTATGTATACCTGCAGCCAATTATTTAAAAAAAACAACCATTTTAATCAGCACTGTTCCTTACATATAAATATAAAGTTTAGCATTTACATAAAATATTTTTTTCTTCCTGAATATACAGTTAAGGCTGTAATACCTGCAGTCCGTCATATAAAAGCACATCTTCAACAAGAGAAATTGTTGAAAAAAAAAATGGCACTAAAATGGTACGGAGACAGAGAGTTGACAAACTGCAGAGTGGCTTACAACGTAGTCAGAGTACAATGAGTTCAATAAATGTTCAAGAACTCTGCAATTAAATGCAAAGCTAGTTAAAAAAAAAAAAAAAAAAGCATTGCAATGCCTATTTCAGTAATGAACCATGTCAGCTGCAGCTTCAAACTGTATTAATGCATACTTAAATTAAGTTCAATCAACAGAAATACCGAAATCTGACTCAGTGGCTTTTATAGGGGAGAGTTTTGTGATTTAAATAAAAACAAAGTAAAAGCATGGCCAAAAAAATGACGGTAATGTTCATATTCAATTCCCTTTGTGCCCATAAAGAAAGTGAAAAGTCTTCTTACACAGTCCAGTGAAAACAGGTGAAATTCAGTAGCAGATAAAAAACTGTACATCTCAAAGCAAGGCTGCTTAACTGTTCAACTGTTGCACTATTTTTCGAAGGATAAAACAACATTACATGTGGGCAGTGGATATCATATAAGAATAAAAGGATGCTGGCAGTAGTAGAAGATATTTCCATTCGTTCCAGTATAAGTGTGCTGTCTGAATGGCGTTGCAGCTTCAAAACACTTCCGTTGGCATAGAGATGTAGCTCGTTCCACGTGGGCCGATATCAAGTCTGTGCAATCTACAGATGCTAAGACAGTTTGGTCATGGGGAACTGCGTGTCCCAGCCATTGTGAGCCACGTTGCCATTGTGAGTGCTGAGTTTGGGGTTTTTAAGGCTGTAGCGGCGCATCTTGGTGTTCTTGTAGTAGATGGAGTAGATGAAGAGGAAGATGATGGAGATGGCCACCACTGTGACTGCTACAAATCCAGCAATGAGGGGCAGGTAGTCCTCTGTAATAAAAGCAGCAAGACAGGTGGTATATTTAATGTTTAGGTATAATTTTGACAGATGTGGTAAATGTCAGATATTTTCACATTCTGCTGTTTAGAGTTATTTTTTGCATTTTCTGTAAAAGACTAAAAATACAGTACACTCCCTGGCTCCTTTAATAGATACACCTGGTATACCTAATAAAGTGGCAGTTGATTATGATGTACATATGCACAAACTTTGCATAAAATAGTTGCATTATCTGCACAAAAAAGGGAATCATTGCCTCTGTTTTGAACTTGAAATCATCTCATTCTTCCTTTGATATTCTCCTTTATGCATTTTAAAACATTAACAGATGTTTTGCTCTACCACATTCAAAACATATATATATATGCATATATATATATATATATAATTATATACGCATATATACACACATATATATATATATATATATATATATATATATATGCATATATACGCATACACACACACACACACACTCATATATATATATATATATATATATATTTATATATATAAATATATCCCATCTGTAAGAAAACTTTCTCATTCTGAAGTATGAGGTCCTCCCATATCTGAGATTCAACAAGATTCAGGAGGAACTTCTATTTCCTTTACTGTGAAATGCATCAAGGTTCGCTGCTGCTTTACACTCAGTTGTGAACCACTCTTATAAAG